>JZKD02S1868823.1:165550-182110 GCA_000966675.3 Picea glauca | reverse complement strand
ATCAACATTGTAGTGAAAGAAGTTTTGAAGTAGGGGATTGGGTGTTTTTAAGACTACAACCATACAAACAGATGTCCCTCAAGCAAGCCAAAAAGGATAATAAATTATCACCAAACTACTATGTCCCTTATAATGTGTTGCAAAAGGTTGGTACTATGGAATACAAATTGGAGTTGCCTACATCTTCACGAGTACACCAAATTTTCCATGTTTCATGCTTAAAGAAGGTTATAGGTGATAAGATCCCAGTTCAAACTATATTTCCAGAACTTGAGGAGGAAGGAAAAATCATATTGGAGCCTGAATCCATCACTGACACAAGAGTTTGCCAGCTGAGGAATAGATCCATTTCAGAGTATCTCATTAAATGGAGGAAACTACCGGCTGAATATTCCACTTGGGAAGATGAGTCTTTTATATAGAAGCATCCATAGTTACTCAAGCATTGCAGACAACACTTGTCTCAAGGGGAGGGGCATGTTAAGCCCTAATATTGGCTCATTACCCCTTAATTGGGGCATATTACATGAGTAATGTTATTTTATTTATGTTGGCTTTATTCCATTAGTTGTAATTATACCTCCTAGTCTCCTATATATACCAAGGAGACATTTTCATTTGGAATCATCTTGGAATTGTACAATTATGTGGGCATAAGGAGGTTTCCCCCTCACAGAGGCTTATTATCTGAATTTCTCTATTTTTCAAGGCGTTGAGTACTTATTCTGAGGTTTTTCTATGCTATATTGATATTTGGTTCTTAACACTGTCCCTCCCTATCGTGTGTAGACTATCTTTTCTGTGTCTGGTACATAATTTCAACTACACCTGGTACCTAGAACCTTCTTCCTTTTCTTTGACTGAGAGCTGTGAGACAGGTGGTTGTCACAATAAATATTCAATCAACTCCCATTTACTAAACCATCCTTCCATTTTCCATTAAGAGTCTTCAATTTTTCAACTCCTCCTTCTGTAACATAGACAACCTCGAATGTCCCAAGTGAATGTGTCTTGCACTTTCCTGGATGCTTCATGAACTTGCTGTCATATAAAAGTACCAAATCTCTTTGTTTAAATGATTTCTTCTTGATATGTCTGTCATGGTAAGACTTTTTTTGTTCTTTTTGTACCTGCTGATGAAATCCTGCAATGAAACTGTCTTCCTCTAAATCTATCAACTACACGAGCCTTTCTTGAAAAGAATCGATGTCATCCATACCTATAAATGCTACAATTCTTAAACTAGGAACTAAATATTCCATAGGTGCCACTGCTTCCAGGCCATAAACTAACTTGAAGGGAATCTGCGTTGTCAACTTTTTGCAAGTAGTTCGATAAGCCCATAACACTGCTGGAATTCTCAAATCCCAAGCATCTCTATTAACACTACAAATCTTAGTCAGTGTTGTCTCCAAAATATTATTGAAAGCTTCGACTGTACCATTCTCCCGTGGGTGATATGGTGTGCTCTTATGATGTTGAACTTCGAACTCCTAAGTCAAGACTTCAATATTTTTTTTAATGAAGTGTGTGCCTTGATCACTCATAAGGATCTTCGGGCATCCAAATCTGGTTATGATATCATCAAATATTAACCATGCAGCCGTACCTACACTACGGTCTTTAACTTCTCTTGATTTTTCCCATCTGGTCAAATACTCTGTAGCAGTGATGATATATCGAGCTCCTATGTGCTTTCCTAGTGGGTTGATAGGTCCCACAAAGTCAATGGCCCATTTTTCAAATTCCTATAAAATTAACAGAGGTGCTAAAGGAATATCATCCCTTCTAGAAGGCTTCCTGACTCTTTCACATTCATCGCAGGATCTGTAGTATTCCTTATCATCCTTATGTAAAGTGGGTCACCATAGGCCATCTTTGAGAACCTTCTATGCTATTGCTTTCCCTACATAATTTCCTCCTATGATGCCTTCATGTGCTTCTGCAAGAATCAATGGTCTTTTTGACTCCATAACACATCTTCTTAAGATCTCATCTGGTCCCATCTTATATAATTGTCCAGCTATAAGTTGAAAATCTGCAGCATGAACTACCAACTGTTTCTTCTAAATAACTGTATACTTGCGAGGTTCCATTCCTATGGACAAGAACTAGACTATATTGGCAAAGTGATCATCAAATTTCCTGATGGCCAACAACTGTGCATCTGGTAGTGTGTCCTCCAAACTGGTAGGTTCATCTCCATGTTCTAACCTGGATAAGTGGTCAGGTCCCTTATTCGTTATTCCTAGCTTGACTACAATCTCAAAGTCATACTCCTGGAATAATAATAACCATTTGCATATTCTTCCCCCCAACACTGGCTTGTTAACTAAGTACTTCAATGTAGAATGATCAGTAAACATCTTAAAATGCCCTCCCAACAAGTAGTGTCTAAACTTCTGCAATGCCTATACCATAGCTAAGCCTTCTCTTTTAGTGGTAGTATAATTCATTTTAGATGTAGAAAGATTCCTTCTATCAAAGGCTATAGGGTGGTCAATATCTCCTTCACCTGGTTGTGCTAAAACTGCTCTTAATTCAATGGATGAAGCATCAACATGAACATGGAATTCCTTACTCCAATCTGGAAAAACCAAAATAGGTGGAGTGATCATTTTCTTCTTTAATGTGTTGAAGCTCTGTTAGCATTCCTTTGTCCATTGAAACTTACTATCCTTCTTTAATATCTTCTCCATATGTGTTGTTAACTATGTGTAACCCTTAATAAACTTTTTGTAGTATCTAGTGTGTCCTAATGAAGTGCACAACTGTCTAACCGAAGTAGGAGGAGGTAGATAAAAAATGATAGCAAACTTGGAAGGATCTACCAACAATCCCTGCTTACACACAATGTGTCCTAACAACACTCCAAAAGGTGAAAACAAAATACACTTCTTCAAGTTCAAGGCAATTTGAGATTGCTTGCACTTATCCAACATTAATATCAAACATTCAATATGATCTTTCAATACACTAAAAACAATCCATTCATCAAAGTATGCCTCCAAAAACTTATGTAAAAAATCCTTAAATGCTTCGAACACCACCCTGGAAAAGATGGTTGGTGTATTCTTCAAACCAAAAGGCATCATATTGCACTAAAAATAACCCCATTCTATTGCAAATGTAGTCTTATGTATGTCCTCCTTAGCAATTTTGATCTGGTGATAGCCTAAAAATCCATCTGTGAATGAATAAACTTCCTGTCCTCCGACATTGTGTAGAACTTCATCAGTAAAAGGTGTAGGAAATGGATCATGTAAACATGCATCATTCAATTTCCTTAGATCTACACAGATTCTGACTTCTACTATCTTCTTATCTTGGACCACCATAGGGATGATCCATTCAGATTCTTCAACTGGTTCTATAATTCTTGCTTCCAACATTCTATATAATTCAGTCTTAACTTTATGCTTGTACTTGGGATTTAGCCAATAAGGCCTCTGCTTGACAGGACTTTCATTTGCTTTCAAATGAATTTTCATTTCTCCCATGGTCCCTTTAATGCCCTTCATGTATTTGAACTTGGTTGGAAACAAGTCCTGATACTAACAAAATTATTGCCAAACATTTATAGTTGTCATATGAAGGATTAGTAAGACTCGCCAAGGTTTCTACATTTTAAAATAAATTTCCATCCTTAAAATCATCCCTGGAGTGATTTAGCTATCTGACTCCATGGTCATCACGCCTTTATCATGTAATAAGATCTTGATTGACATGTAAAGAGACCTAATTTCCTTGCCTCTTAGTCCCTTCAAGAATTCCTTCTCTGCAATAGTATATGACTTCATTGTATCGACTGCAAATTCAATAATAAATCCTACAATAATATTGTCTAACCAAAAATACACTTCATGCATGAATTTATTATTAATCCTTTCCAACCATGCAATATTCTTAGCAATCCACTCTATTGGCCTTATCCCATCAGTTGGATGATTATCCTTCAAACTCAATATCCATTCCCATAATAACTCTAGAAAATAATAGAAATATACCTCATGCAAATCAATAAACACATACCTGTGCAGATACTAGAACAATGTATACCTGGAGCTTCTATTGTCTTTCTGGGTGAACTCAAAATGCTTTGTCTCCAACCATATTTCAATATCTTTAATGGTAGGGTTCCATGGCCTAAACATCCCCTTATTCCACTGCATTCACTTCATCAAATCCCCTCCAATCTGATTTGTTGAGTTCCAATCGAAAACAAAACCATTTTTTGGATGTATGGGTTGACTCGAGTTCTACCTTAGTTCTCCAACAAAACCCTAGAAACCATCTGCCCCTCTGGTAAACCATAAGGAAAAAGTGTGCACATAGCAGCCTCACCTGAGATGGATTATGGGTGATTGCATGACCCAAGTGTATGCAATCATGGAAGGGATGGAACTCGTGGGAATGTTAGGCACATTTATACTTCTTCTACTTCAAAATTCTTTCTATCGTTCATTTATCCTTTAATATTCATTCTGCATAAAATAACATGCCTAATCTAGTACATGCTATAAATTAAATCTAACATATGCATGTATTCATTCATTCATTCAACATAACGAGCATCACAACACATAAAATGAATCATTCCACACATTGACACAATATTTTACCGTGGTTCACCCCCTCTGGGCTACGACCACAAAGATCTTTTGCTTCTTATTATTATTCTTCAAAATATGGCGTTGTGTGCATTAAATCATAGGTTTTTTAATGGTGAGGATGACAAGCATTGTGCCAAGCTACACAACTTGCGACCTGACCCTCATTTACACTCCATAAGTCTCCAAAACTGATACAATCTGAGCTCCACATCTCTCAACCAAACCAAGTAATGCAACTCAAAACTCAAAAGGTTCTCAAAGATAATATCCTCTATGATATCATATTTATGATCCGACAATGATACCTCCTATATACCTCATACATCATATTTATATTACAACAAGTGGGTTAATCCCATTACATTGACTACCTAAACTTAACCCTAAGTGGATTAGGATTTTCCACATAATAACTTCCTTCATGCGGTCAGTCTTCATTCATTGCTTTGATTCTGCACTTCTTCTCCTTCATTCCCAATGCGTTGCTTTCCCTTCTTTCCTGGCATGCACTACTTCCTTTGGTCCATTCCTTAATTTCCTTCCTTGTTTGTTGCGATGTATCTCAAAATAGACTACTCCAACAAGGTAAAAAAGAGTAAGAAAACCAGTCGAAAGGTATACTCCACTTGAGTTCTGTTCCACATTTGTGTTAATTGCCACCAATGATGAGACCAATTCGGTCAGGGAGGCAGTTGAATCAATAAAGGGAAAATAATGGAAGGATTCCATGGACGAAGAGATGGAATCCTTGCATAACAATGAGACATGGGACTTAGTCAAGTTTCCTCATGGAAGAAATCTCGTCGGTAGAAAATGGGTATTCAAGAAGAAGATGAATGAAGCAGGTCAAGTCAAAAAATTCAAAGCGCGACTGGTAGCAAAAGGATATTCCCAAGTCGAAGGATTCAAATTCGATGATATTTTTTCCCCTATTGCAAAATTAACTTCCATTAGTGTACTAATGTCTCTGGTTTCATCATTTGTGTAACACACCCACGATGGGGCAAAAATAAAAAAAATTGTCCTCCTTACAGGAACAAATCCTTTCCCTCTACGATTATTAATTTGGGAAGTCTAGGACTCAGCCCGACCCTCCAGTCAATATTCTCTGATTCTCTAAGTCAAACAAGACTTTAAGACCTGATAGTCTCACCTCCTAATCAAACATAGGACCTTTTGGCTTCTGGTGCAGGTCTTATGATACTCGCGACCTTCTCCTTTGCACTTTAGAGAAGAATCGGAGTTGGCGTTAGCCCCTTTTTTTTGGTCCCTCCTCAAATATGACCTTGGGTGATGACCTCATGCAAACATACAATTGCGGGTGCATCCAAAGGCGGTTTGAAACCAAACTACTTTTCAGCCTGCAATTCTCCTCGAGCCTCCACGTGTCCTTTCTCCAAAACCGGGGTTTGGATTGTGGCCCACCCTCAACTTTTTAAAGTTCACACACCTTCGATACTCGCAATTCTACGAGACCGTCGATAACCCAATCTTGATGGTACTATCGGAACTGAAGGTTTAGATCTTCCCTTTTCAAATCCACGGAGTAGATATGCCCCTCCTAAATCAACGGATGTGATCTCCTTCGTAATTATGGACTTTGGACTTTTCAAATCTCAAACCCTGCTTTCCTTCGTACATCAATCTTCCGGAGTTGACGATCTGTGGACACCTATCCTCCTAAATAAACAACCCTTATTCTACTTCAGGTGTTTGACCTTTCAACTAGATCAACGGTCCTGTGGCCCTCTTCTCGATCAACGGTCGAGATCTCCTTCGGGTCTCTAGACTTCTAAGATCTCAAATATCAAACTTCACCCTTTTTTCCCAATGGATTTTATCCAAAGGTTATAATCCATTGACGCATGTCCACTTGATCTGGCGATCAAGGATTACTTCAAGTCTTTACCCAGAGTCCACATATTTATGCCACATCTCCTCTAGATCTGACAACTATGAATTAATTTGGGACTTTACCTGGAATCCACAGATTCACGCCACGTGTTCTCTGTATCTGACGGTTCAGATCTACTTTAGACGATCCGACGATCGATGTTTACTTCGAGTCTTTGCCCGGAATCCACAGATTCACACTACCTATCCTTTGGATCTGATGGTCTAGATATATTTCGGTGCTTCGGTCCTTCGTCTCTTCAGCTCCTCGACACTTCAGAGCTTCGACACTTCGACGCTTCGGTGTTTCAGGCTTCAGGAGTTTCAACTCTCAATCTAAAACTATCAAGGTGATTTCTCTGAAGTCTATGATCTGTTGTCACATGTCCCTATGGATCTAATGGCTATGAATTACTTCGGGACTTTACCCGAAGCTCACAGATCTATGACACATATCTACTAAACTCTGATGGATTAGATTCACTTTGGGTGATCCGATGCTTGAGATTTACTTCAGATGATATGATGATTCAAATTCACTCTGGCTGATGGGACGATTGAGATTTACTTCGGATTTTCAACTCTCTGGGCTTCAGAAATATCAAGTCTCAAACTTTCCTCCTCCTGAACTCACAGCATATGACAGCTTAGATTCACTTGGGCGATCCAACGCTTGATGTTTACTTTGGAAGATTTAATGATTTTGATTCACTTCGGTTGATCAGATGATTGAGATTTTACTTCAGATTTTTGGCTCTTCGGGCTTCGAAAATCTCAAGTCTCAAACCTTGGTAAGTTCTCTCTCCTGCATGTGTGAAGCATTAAGGCTCATGCACCTTTCTCTGATCAGATGACTATTGATCCTTTTCACTGTGAACCAACGACCACTATCGCTCCTCCTCCTGAGCTTCTGACTTGATCTGACTTATAATATTTTATAAGTGCTCGAAGGATTCGACCTTTGCTCCTCCTATGGGCCCGTCTCCTGGATTTCATCTGCTCTTCTGAAAGTGCTATCTCTTCTAAGATTGATCTCCTTGAATATTTAGTCATCCCACACACTCCTTGCATTTTATGGATCACCTCAAATTCAGATCGAAGTTCAACAATGATCGACGGTTCATAGAAATTGCAGGGCCCCAACATGTGTGCTCTTTACCAGAGAGTTCAACCTCTGCAATATGGAAAGTGCTCACTTGATTCTAGTCTAACCGGGATCATTGATATTCTATCCCATCAAGATCAATGGTAAGGGTGAATTGTGGGGTGCGAACTAGTGCATCCACTATTTCCACCTTCGTGCTCCGCAGTGATTCCCCACCCTTGATCTCTTTTCATAGATCGACAATTCATAACAATTGCGGGGTTCAAATTGACTATTGTGTAATTTGACATCTCAGAGCCTCGAGCTCCAAGGTTCCTAGACCCAAGTTACATGGATCTTCATATAACTCTTGGGATATGATCCTTTCTCTTAGTCAGGTTTTTTGTTAAGGGAATAGGTGCAAGTTTAGAGTCTCCTAGAATATTGGTTTGAAGGGAACACCTTCCCAACTCCCAGATATTTAAGCTTTGAATAATGGAAAAGTAACTTGTGAGGTTACCAAAATGGTAGCTATTCCCAGAGGCTTGCTCCGAATCCATAATGATGATGTAAATTCCTGGGGAAAGAGCCTTCGAGTGATTAAACTAGGCGTATGGAAAATCAAATTGAAATATAGGTTCTCTAGGGAATGAACACATACTCATAACTTAATCATTTAATACAGAGAAAGAACCCTTTATAGACATGTAAATTCTCGCATGCATCCATTATTTACAATTCAAATAATAAGGCAATAAAACACTTATCAGAACTATAGAGCATGATGCGACTGCTGAAAGGGATGCTCGTTTCCACCCAACCATAGGTTCAGTCACTCCCAATGGATTTATGACTAGCCACCCCCGAGCTTAAGCCATGATTGTCTGAGATTCAATCTCTTACTTCCAGCTCAACAAAAGTTAGGGACGAAGGTTACTCTCCTTCTCCCAATACATAAATAGATAAGGACGAAGGTTACCCTCCTTCTCCTAGCTCAATCTCTATTTTCTATGATCAGAACTCATTGTTCCTCTTTCATTCCTTCCTTGGACCCGAGAGTTTCTATTCTCGTCTCTGCATTTTTTTTCTCAGGTCCTCCTATGCCCACCACACTTCCTTTCTTTCCTTCCTTAGAAAGATTGTGTGTGGCTCGAATTCCCAGTCCATGGTTAGGTCTGGAAGCCTTATGTATGGTTGTTCTACCCCATCCCCTCATTAAATATTGAGGAGGTCTTCCCACCTACCAGCCCGACTGTAATTCATTCCTGGGTTAGAGGGTTGTTCTGATCTGAGAAATTAATTCTAGCATGGTACTAGTTCGGTAGAGGTTAACGCAACCATTCTGGGTCCCCTCCACCACCTTTCATAGAATTCATGGTTTTCTCTTAGAACATCCCCTATTTCAACATTCATGCAACACGTAACCATTTTCTATTAAAATAAAAGAATTTACATTCATCGACCTTTTGTACAAAGGTCCATCAAATCAAACATTCACACTTTTAGGTTTGCCATAGTTCCTTAGCCAATATAGTTATATTTACAGTTTGGGGGAAAAAGGGTGTTACAATTCCTTCCCCCTTAAAGGAACACCATCCTTGATGTTCTATCTGTCAACATGACATGTATGTATAGGAGTAAAAAAAATCAGATATGCTTGTCTCATGGCATCCTCCATTTCCCACATAGCCTCATCTGGGCCAAAGTTTTTCCACTGCACCTTGACCTGTGCAATGGTTCGGTTCCTGACTGAGGTTTCCTTCATGTCTAATATGCATTGGGGTTCTGGTAGGAATTCTCCCTCTGGCTCCACATGGAACACAAACCAGTCAATTATATGATTAGCATCATGTACATATTTCTTCAATAATGAAGCATGAAAAACATTATGTGACTTTACAGTGGGAGGGAGTGATAGCCTATAGGCTATAGGTCCCACTCTATCTAAGACTTCAAAGGGTCCACAATACCGAGGTGCCAGTTTGGCATAGGCTCCCATTCTCAGGGAACTCTTCCTGGGTCTAACTCTGAGATAGACATGGTCTTCATTCTTGAACTCTCTGGGAGTCCTCTTTCTATTGGTGTAACTTTTTTGTCTATTTTGAGAAATCTTCATATTTTGTCTTATCTGAACCACTTGTTGTTCCATCTCTTTCAGCATGTTGAGTCCAATTGTAATTCTATCCACTGGGTTACTCCAGCTGATTGGAATCTTGCATTGTCTACCATAGAGGGCTTCAAAAGGGCTCATCTTCAAGGATTCCTAATAATTGCTATTGTAGGAAAACTCTACCAATGGTAGGTAGTCTTCCCACTTCTTAGGCTGATGCATTACATGCATCCTTAACATGTCTTCTACTATTTGGTTCACTCTTTTTGTCTGTCCATCAATTTGAGGGTGATAAGCTGCGATGAACAACAATTTTGTCTCAAAACCAACCATTAGCGATTTCCAAAAGATTGAAGTGAATTTGGTATCTCGGTCAAATACAATTTCCTTGGGCATGCCATGCAGTCTAAATATCTCCTTCATGAAGATGTTGGCAATATCTATGGCCTTGCAAGTTGATTTGATAGGAATGAAATGAGAAGACTTACTCAGTTTGTCCACCACAACCATGATGGCATCATATTTCTTGGTTGAATTTGGTAATCCGGTGATGAATTCCATAGAGATGGTTTCCCATTTCCATTCTGGGATTGGTAGGGGTTGTAAAAATCCTGCTGGATGTCAGTGTCCTGCCTTAACTTGTTGGCATTCTAGGCACTTAGATAAATAGTTAGCTATGTCTTTCTTCAATCTAGGCCAATAGAATTGTTTCCTAGTGGCCGTGATCATCTTCTGATATCCTGGGTGACCAATATATGGTCTCTTATGTAGTTCATCCATTATGAACCTCTTCAATTCATCACAGTTTGGAATATGAAATCTATTTATGTAAGTTAGCAGCCCTTCCTCGAGCATCTGGTAGCCTTCATACTTTATCTCTGTAGGCTCTTGCCTTATGTATGAAGTCACGGTCTTGAAGAATACATCTGTCTCTTGTGCATTTCTGACTCTTTCCCTGACATCCATTTCACAGGTGCTTACTGCTGCTAGATGAATCATTTTTATACTTCTGCTAACGGCATCAACCACCCTATTTTCCTTTCCTTTTATGCGTTTGATTTTGAAATTGAATTCACGTAGGAGAGCCATCCACCTAGCTTTCTTGGCATTGAGTTTTGGTTGACCAAACAGGTGTCTCAATCCACAATGGTCGGTCATAAGCACAAATGTCATACCCAGGAGGTAGTGCCTCCACATTTTTAAAGCATGTACTATGGAAGCCAACACTAGGTCATGGGTCACATAATTGATCTCATGCTCATTTAATTTCCTAGATGCATAGAAAATTACACGTCCCTCTTACATAAGGACTCCTCCAAGTCCTTCCTTGTAGGCATCTATACACATGAGGAAATCATTATCCTGGTCTTCAATATTTAGCACGAGTGCATGGGTCAGGAGGTATTTTAGTTCCTGAATTTTTTCTTCACATTTTGATGTCCAAATGAATTTAATCCCCTTTTTTTGAAGGGCAGTGATTGGACAACCAATCTTGGAAAACCTTTTTATTAACCTTCTATAGTATCCTACTAAGCCCATGAAGGATCTAATATCAGATACATACTTTGGGGTAGGCCATTCCATAATATATCTGATCTTGTCCGGGTCTACTGCCACCCCTTCTTTAGATATGACATGGCCTAAGTAATGGACTTGCTTCTGAAAGAAATAACACTTGCTAAACTTAGCGTAGAGTTGATGCTCTCTTAGTACTTGAAGTATGAGTCTAATATGTTCTTTGTGCTCCTCCCTATTCTTGGAGTAGATTAGGATATCATTAATGAAAACCAATACAAATTTTCCAGGAATTTTTTGAGTACATTATTCATCAAGCACATAAAAGTGGCAAGGGTATTGGTTAACCCAAATGGCACCACCACGAATTCATAGTGACCATACCTCATCCTGAAGGTTGTTTTGTGGATGTCTTCATCCTTAATATGGAATTGGTGGTATCTAAACCTTAAGTCGATCTTTGAGAAGATGGAAGCACCTCCCAATTGGTCGAATAGGTCATTGATTCTTGGAAAGGGGTACTTGGTCTTTATGGTTGTCTTATTGAGTTATATGTAATCTATGCACAGTTGGAGTGTGCCATCTTTATTTTTCACAAATAAGACGGGTTCTCCCCACAAAGATACATTGGGTTAGATGTAGCCTTTTTCCATCATCTCGTTTAGCTTTATCTTGAGCTCAACCAACTCTGGTGTGCTCATTCTATATGGTGTTCTAGATGCTGGTACCATTCATGGTGTAAATTCTATCGAGAAGTCGATATCTCTTCTCGGAGGTAGACCTGGTACCTCTTATGGGAACACATCCTTGTATTCTCTTAATATGGGGTGGTCCTCTAGGTTTTGTTTGTCATTCTCAACAGATTCCAGTACCTGTATGGCATATAAGGAACACCCCTTTCTGCAATACTTTTTCATTTGAAGGGATGATATTTGTCTCATTGAGACATGCTTCTGAATCCCTTGGAGGGTCGTTTTTCTCCCTTCTTCATTAACACATTATAAAGTTTTATGATAAAACTCGAATTTAGTTTTATAAGAATCCAGCCAATCCATACCATTCAACAATTCATAAGATCCCAGGGGAAGTATGTTAAGGGTCACTCAGGTGGGAAATCCACCCATGATGAATTGATATGATGGTATGACCTCTTCCATGTTTCTTTTGGTCCCAGTGGATAATCACACCAACCATGGTTTGACATGTCTAATTGGTTGTAGCTTACACTTATCAACAGTCTGAGGGGCCAAATAACTCAAATTAGAACCTGGGTCAATTAAAATAGAAACTAGATGGTTGACGATCATACATTCTATCTCCACTACTGAAGCTTGGTGGTCGTCTTGATTATTGTCCAAGGATGCATAGATTCATGGCATGATCCTAGCCACATCATTAACAGTGGTATCTTCTTGAATATTATATATTCTCTTATTGTTTTGTTGTTTGTGTGGGAAGTCCCTCAATCAATGATCTTCTCCACAACCCTAACATTTTAAGGGTTCCTTCTTTAGGTTATCGGTATTTTTTGGGATTGTCTTAAAAGGTTTATTTCCACTTTGAGAGGGAAAGTTTTGTTGATACACACTTCTAGTAGGAAGGATCCTTCTAGAATATTTTCCATAGTTCTTAAATCTTGAGAATTTAAACCCCTTCTTCTAGAATCCTGAACTACTCCTCTTCTTCCAGTCCTCGTGAGGCCTTGTCTTACTCCCAAAATTTTCATAACAATACCTCGCCTTCCAAATAGTTTCTTCTAAGGTATTTGGTTTGTCAAACTCAATCTTGTCCCGGTAGGTCTGAGGTAACCCATTAATGAACCATTGCATTTTTACTTTTCCATATTTTATGTAGGGTACATACCTCAGTAGTTCAAGGAATTTATTGACAAATTCATCTATGGTGAGCTGCCCCAACCTAAGTCCATAGAATTCCTTAGTCTTCCCATCCATGCATCTCTCTGACAGATATTGCTTCCTAAAGTATTTCTCAAATTGTTTCCATGGAAAGTCCTTCTCATGGACTCCTTTCACATTCCTAAGGTCTTCCCACCAAATGGAAGCCTTTCCATTCAGGTTAAAGATGGCTATTCAAGCCTTCAAGTTTTTAGAGTAATCATGGAATCTGAAGTATTTATTTAAACCAAGTAGCCAAACTTCAGCTTCTTCTCCCCTCCTAATCTCTCCATTGAAAGAGGGTGGTTTGGCTTTCTTGAATTCTTTAGGATCATGATTTTTGGAACGCTTCCGCTTCTTTCCTTTCCTTTGAGAATGTGAGGTTTCTCTGCTACTAGAAGATCCTTCGGATTTTCCATATTCCTTTCCTGAGGACTCTACCAATGAGTGTCCCCTACCTCCAGGTTGGGCCTTCTTCGAGCAACTTCTCCTAGTGTGGTAACTTATGGATTCATGTTTTCGAATCTTAGGTGGACTTTGACTTCTCTTCTTATGTCGTCGGTCCACATGATTGGTTGTGGGTTCATGTTGTAGTGTCCTCTATATGTCAAACAAGCTCTACAACAAGACTGTGTTAATTTTTTTTTGTTTTTCTTGCTCCTTTATCAATCTCTCGTTGTCAGCCTTGCAACTCTATAATTGGGCTCTGAGGCTTCTTATAGTTTCATCCAGATCTGGAGGGGTTTCCACCGCTCTCCTTTCATCATATTATTTTTCTCTATTGTGGGAGCCATCCCCCACTTCATGACACATCACCATCCTTTATTCTTGAAGTTTTACCATCATTTACTGACTACTCAAGTGTTGAAAAAAACACTCATTGTTAGTTAATAGTCTATTAGTTCATGAACAATACATGGTTCAATTTCTTAAATGCACACACACAATAGAAAGTTTCATTCTTTTCTTTAATAACATTTTTAACCAGAATTTTCAGAAAGAGGTAAGGTAGAGTGTCACTCCAAATAGAGTTTTTAAGAGACTCGTCAATGAGACAAAGAAGGCCAAGTGTTGTAACCATTTTGATACCAATTTGTAACACACCCACCATTGTGCAAAAATAAAAACAAAAAATTCCTCCTTACAGAAACATATCCTTTCGCTCTATCATTCCTAATTTGGGAAGTTCGGGACTACGCCTGACCCTTTGGTCAAGATTCTCCGATTCTCTAATTCAAACAAGAATTTAAGACTTGATAGTCTCACCTCCTAATCAAACACAGGCCCTTCCATCTTCTGGTGCAGGTCTTATGATACCCACGCCCTTCTCCTTCATTCTTCAACGAAGACTCACAGTTAGCGTTAACCCATTTTTTATTGGCCCCTCCTTGGATGTGACCTTGGGTGATGAACTCATGCAAACACACAATTGTGGGTGTGGCCAAAGGTGGTTTGAAACCAAACTACTTTTTGACCCAAAATTATCCTCGAGCCTCCACATGTCCTTTCTCCAAAACCAGGGTTTGGATTACAGCCCACCCTCAACTTTTAAAAGTTCGCACACCTCCGATCCCTGCAATGCTATGGGACTATCGATCTCCCAATATTGACGGTACTGTCAGAAATAACGGTTCATATCTTCCCTTTTCAAATCCACGGACCATATCTACCCATCCTAAGTCAACTAATGTGATCTCCTTTGTAATTACGAACTTTGGAATTTTCAAATCTCAAACCCTGCTTTCCTCCATACACCAATCTTCTGAAGTTGACGATTTGTGGACACTTGTCCTCCTAAATCAATAACCCTACTTTTACTTCAGGTGTTTGACCTTTCAACTAGATCAACGATCCTATGGCCCTCTTCTCGATCAACGGTCGAGATCTCCTTCGGGTCTCCAGACTTCTGAGATATCAAATATCAAACTTCACCCTTTTTCCCAATGGATTTTATCTGAAGGTTATAATCCACTGACATGTGTCCACTTGATCTGACGATCAAGGATTACTTCGGGTCTTTACCCAGAGTCCACATATTTATGCCACGTCTCCTCTAGATCTCATGACTATGAATTACTTCGGGACTTTACCCATAGTGCATAGATTTACGCCACATGTTCTCTGTATATGATAGTTCATATCTACTTCGGATGATCTGATGGTCGATGTTTACTTCGAGACTTTTCCTGGAATCCACAGATTCACACTACCTGTCCTCTGGATTTGACAGTCCAGATATATTTCGGCCCTTCGACACTTTGGTGCTTCATCCCTTTGGCGCTTCGGCTCTTCAACTCCTCGACACTTAAGTGCTTCAACACTTCAACGCTTCATCGTTTTAGGCTTTGGGAGTTTCAACTCTCAATATGAAACTCTTGAGGTGATTTCTCCAAAGTCTACGATCTGTCGTCACATGGCCCTCTGGATCTAATGGCTATGAATTACTTCAGGACTTTACCTGGAGCTCACAGATCTATGCCACGTCTCCATTGAAATCTGATGGCTTAGATTCACTTCGGGTGATCTGACACCTCATATTTACCTCGGATGATCTGACGATTTAGATTCACTCCGACTAATCGAACGATTGAGATTTACTTCGGATTTTCATCTTTCCAGGCTTCGAAAATCTCAAGTCCCAAACTTGTCTCCTCCTAAACTCATGGTATCTGACGACTCAGATTCACTTGGGCGATCCGACATGTGAGGTTTACTTCGGACGATCTAACAATTCAGATTCACTTCGGTTGATTGGATGATTGATATTTTACTTCAGATTTCCAGTTCTCTGGGCTTCGAAAAGATCAAGTCTCAAACCTTGGTAAGTTCTCTCTCTTGCATGTGTGAAGCACTAAAGCTTGTTATCCTCGATATCTAGGGATAACTAGGAGATCATGTCTCGAGGACCACATGGTCCTAGACATGGAGTACGAGAGTGGATCAATGAGCATGGCCCTTGAGTGCCCATCTTTTCTTCTTCTCAACCATACTTGTCCTACCAGCAGTACCAGCCTCCATCACTACTGGCCTGGGCTTGCATCAGAAAGGGCTCTTGCTCCATGAGGTAATTGGTCTGAGGTATCATGGTATGTGTCATATTTGATCATTATAACCTTCTTATGTATGCATTAGATTCCTTTCATTTCGGATGACTGCTTGGATCTTACACTAATCCACTTGACCACTGTTGGGATGATTGATGGGGTAGCTTACCAAGTTGGTATTCATGGGTTTTGGTTAGCCACCAAGGGGGGTTCGCAGAGCCATCGTCCGCTCCCACCATATTATCACTCTTACATCTTGAAACCCCACTCATCCATCCCATTCCCCTAGAATGGCCATTAGGATGACCATCCAGGGTACATCTTGTCTTGTGGGAAGAAGGGGCTAAAGGCCCAGGAGGTAAAAGCAGCTGGTAAAAGATAAAATCCATAGGAAAATGAAAACCTA
>JZKD02S1868823.1:129374-144448 GCA_000966675.3 Picea glauca | reverse complement strand
AATTCAATATCTAAAACTTAAGGAAAGCGTCATGTTCTGGTGTGTTTTGTTCTAGATCTAGGTGGATCTAGGGAGATCAGTTAGTGTCTGCACCTACCAATTAGTCTGATAACAACTTATGATATCATCAAATATGAATCGTGCAGTTGTAGTTGCACTACAGGACTTCTCTTGCTTCTGCCCATCTTGCTAAATACTTTGTCACAATGATGATGTATCTAGATCCTGTGCACTTTTCTGGTGGGTTGATAGGTCCCACAAAATCAATGGCCCATTTCTCAAATGATTGTAAGGTTAGTTGTGGTGATAAAGGAATCTCATATCTTCTGGAAGGTTTCCCAACTCTTTGGCATACATCACAAGCTCTGTAGTATTCCTTAACGTCTTTGTGTAAAGTGGGCCACCAGAGGCCAGCTCTGAGAAACTTTTGCTCTATTTCTTTCCCTACATAGTGTCCTCTTGCGATGCCCTCATGTTCTTCTGCCAAAATCAATGGGTTTTCTACCTCCATAACACATCTCCTCAAGATATCATTAGGTCCCATCTTATATAGTTTTCCAACTATAAGTGAAAAATATGCAGTGCGAACTACCAGTTGTTTCTTTTGAATAATTTTATATCCGCGAGGTGCCATTCCTATTGATAGGAACTGGAATATCTTGACGAATTGATCATCGACCTTTCTGATGGCCAACAACTGTGCATCAGGTAGTGTATCCTCCAGACTAGTAGGTTCCTCTCCATGCTCTAACCTAGACAAGTGGTTAGGTCCCTTATTCATTCTCCCTAGCTTGACCACGCTCTCAAAATCATATTCTTGGAATAACAGAATCCATCTGCATATTCTTCCCACCAACACTGGCTTGTTGACTAGGTATTTCAATGCGGAGTGATCAATGAACATCTTAAAGTGTCCTCCCAGCAAGTAGTGTCAAAATTTCTGCAGCGCATACACCATGGCTTAACCTTCCCTCTCAATGGTAGTGTAATTTATCTCAGTTGTTGAAATATTCCTTCTAGCAAAGGATAAGGGGTCGTCAATATCTCATGATCCTGGACGTGATAACACTGCTCCTAATGCAATGGATGAGGCATCAACATGACATGAAATTCCTTACTCTAATCTAGGAAAACCAGAATAGGCACAGTGACCATTTTTTGTTTCAGTGTGTCGAAGCTCTATTGGCATTCTTCTATCCGTTGAAACTGACAATATTTCTTCCAGAACTTCTCCATGGGTGTTGTAATCTGTTCATAGCCCTTAATGAACTTTCTGTAGTATCCATTATGTCCCAGTGCAATGCACAACTGTCTTACTGAAGTATGAGGAGGTAAATAAACAATAATGGCAATCTTGGATAGATCTACCAACAACCCCTTCTTGCATACAATATGGCCTAGCAACACTCCAAAGGGTGAAAAGAAGATTCACTTCTTCAGGTTCAGGGCAATTTGACATTACCTGCACTTATCCAACATTAGTCTTAAACATTCAATATGATTTTGAAATAAGCTAAAAATAGTCCAATCATCAAAATATGCTTCCATAAATTTATGTAGAAATTCCTTGAATGCTTCGACCACCACCCTAGAAAATATGACTGGTGCATTCTTCAATCCAAAATGCATCACTGTGTACTGGTAGGATCCCCATTCTTTTGAAAATGTGATCTTATGGAAATCTTAATCTAGTGATAACCCGAAAATCCATCTGTGAAGGAGTACACTTCCTTTCCTCCCCCATTATCTAACATTTCATCAGTAAACAGTGTAGGGAATGGATCATGTAACCATGCATCATTTAGTTTCGTCAAATCTACACAAATTCAGATCTCTCCTATCTTTTTATCTTGAACCACCATAGGGCTAATCCATTCTATATCTTCAATAGGTTCTATGATTCCTGCTTCCAACATTCTGTCTAGCTCAATCTTGACTTTCTACTTATATTTGAGATTCAATTTGTAGGGTCTCTGTTTGACTGGCCTTGCATATGGTTTCAAGGGAATCTTCATCTCTCCCATGGTCCCTTTAATTCCCTTCATATCAGTTAACTTGGTTGGAAACAAGTCCTGATATTCATGCAGTAATTTGGTGATCTTGTCAATAGTGGCATCATCCCAATAATCTCCAACATTTGTGAGATTAGGGGCTTGCTCTATTCCAATGTTAACTTTCTTGATTTTGATTGGTTGTCCAATAAAAGGTAGTTTGAATCTTGGTCCTTCTATGTCTCTCTATCCTTTTTTTTCTGTGATGTTCACATTACTAGGATCATCATCTTCATCAACATTGATATTGTAACATCCTTGCAATCTCTGAAGAGGTGTAGTCCATTCACCCTCTTCTTGCTCCAGAGGGAGGTTAGGTGCCTCCTCAAATACTTTCTGTCTCACAACTTGTAAAGATTGATATACTGTAGGGTACTGACTTTCAAATAAAAATGTGGCTACAAAATTATGAGTCATACCTTGCCAATCTGCAGTGGTGAGGTGCAGTTCCACTTGTATATACCAATGGATAGGTGTTGTATCCAAAGTTTTAATGAATTTATGCACCCAATTCTCTTGAGGAATGTTTCTCTAGGCTTCCTCAAAACTTCGCACATGGTCCTTTGGATAGCTTTGTCCTGTGTATCTCACTTTACACCCTTCATCTTGTTCTGAGAATTGCACTGTCATCAAAGTGAGACATTGCACCTAGTCCGCAATGTTATTATTGTGTGTTCCCCACCATCTCGTTGGCATTGCTTTTAAATATTCATCCAGTTCCAGTTCAAATTTGGGAAATTTGCGTACTTCTGTGCCAATCCAACGAACTTCCCTGGTCAATATAGCACACCTCCATGCAGAAACTTCATACATATTGTTCTCCCAGTTCTCTAGTGCTTCTTATGAATCTGATGAGCATGTGTTGTCACTTCGCCAGCTTAAATTCCCATATGATGTAGGATTAATGTAATATTTTTGTCTTGCTATCAATTTATATATATTCTCTAGCTTGTATGTGCAATCTTCTTCTCTGATGGGATCTGTGCATTTGCAACCTTCATAAAGATCCATAGGTGTAATGACCCTAAGGCCATCACCTTCAAATGTCATTCTTATTTTCTTTAATTCAACCATGATAGAGTTATTGAAATCCCAATCAATTCATAACAACGTAGGATAAGGACAACTATCATTGAATATCTCAATCACCTCGAAATACACAATTGTCCTTACCCCATTGATGTCCACAGGGACATGCTCCAGCCTTCGAAAGGGGTTTACTGACTGATGATTATCCATCCTAAGCATGATAGGGGAGTAAATTAACTTAGGTTTTCCCATTAGTTCCCAGGTCTGCTTCGTCATAACATTGACTTCTGACCCTAAGTCAAGGACCACATAATCTATATCACAATCTCTAATATGAGCATTAAGGTGTAGTTCCTTATTTGTCCTTCTCTTTTTGGATACTTGATGTACTGCTCTATTCAACAGAGGGTCTACCTTCCCTCGTTCATACTGTCCGATCGGGTGTTGTAGTTCTTGTATGGCTCTTTCATCCTTAATCAAATAAATGAACGTATAGAAGAAACCAACAAGCTTGCTTACCTCTTTTCCTTCTCGCAATGATGAAGATTGATCGAATGCTAGCGGTATCCCACATTCTCTCACTTCTAGTTGTGCCTTTGAAGAAGAAGCCTGATATCCTCCAAATTCTCTTCTTGCTTCTTCAAACATATTTTTTCCTTCCCTCGGATCAAACTCTTGTGTCTTCTCTACAACTCTGTTGACCCTAGATTCTTCTATAATCTTCCTCGGGGTCATTCTATCTTCACCTATAGCAGTGCCTCCTCTAGTGATAACAATGAATATAGGATCCTCTCTGCGAGGTTCTGCTAAGATTAATTGTACTTGTTGGTTTCCTCCTTGTCTCTCCTGAAGCTTGGCTAACAACACAGGGAAATCTTCGATAACATGTTCAAATGAGTCGTAGTAACTGCAAGTGGTACAAGGGTTCTGAAAATCCCTTTCTAAGTGTCCTCGTTGTGTACAATTATAACAAATTATCTGACCTCGAACTCGACCCATGCCTCCACCTCGTCCTCTTCCTCTGAATCCACCGTGAGGGTTGAAGTTTCCTCTTCCAGGAGAGTTAAACTGCATAGCATTTCCTTCCTGTTGTACTTCACCTTGAATTTGATACGTGTCTCTTGATCTTTCATGCAAGAGATCGTAAGCCCTACAATCCTTCTCATTGTGCCCCACAGATTTATAGAATGTGCAGTAGAGGTTTGTAGGTGTCTGAACATATTTTTGCATGTAATATAATTCACCAAGGCAATGCCTATTTCTACATACCTCACACCAAGGTAGAGTAACCTACTTCAAAGGGCTCAAAGCTCTAGAGGCTAAGTACTCATGAAATAAGGGATAGTGCTCCTTATCATGGTCCTCTGATTTTCATCGGATACACCATATGTATTCTCTTTTATCTTTTCCCTTATCTTTCTTCATATCTTCGAACTGCAAACATAGGCTAATTAACTGACTCAAAATTTGACTCATACCTGAGCTGGATTCTCCCATAGGGGTTGATTCTAGTTTCATGGCGATCTCCAATGCCTCAGCCTGTGAAGAAACCTTATGTTGCATCAGAGGAACTATGATGTGTGGTAAGAGGGAAATAATGAACCATTCCTTGTTCTGCTCATCTGGGATCTGAAAACTCAATCAACCTGTCAATGTCTTAAACCTATGATTAAACTCCCAAACAGGTTCATCTACTTTCTTCTTGATTTATTTCATTTATGTAATGCACTGTGACTCCAACTTGGTTTTCTTAAATTCTACACTCAATGCAGTCTCGAACTCGTTCAATGGTTTAGGTTGTGCAACTCCAGTAACAAAATTCATGTACCATCTCAATGCGCGGTCTCTCAAGGTGTTACTAAATTGATCTCTCTTAACTTCTTCGTCACTAACATTCTTAATACTCCACACAAATTCACATAAAAACCAGTGCTAATCAGGATCTTCAGATCCATCTCCTCTAAAGATAGGTAGCCTCATTTCATCTACCATAGATCTTCCTAGGTTTCCTAACTGAGTATGTACTGAACTGCTGGTAACAGTTCTCTAAGTGCTCTGGTAACTCTGACTACTTTGGTTACTTAACATTGCTAAAACAACAGGAGGAGTAATGGTACTTACTAAGACAGTCATCACAGTACCTGAAGTTTTTGATTCTCCTTGGCGAGGTTCTTCAGTATTCCCTTCCTCTTCCTGAGAAGACTCTGAATATTCCTCGTTCAATAACTCTTCTTCTTCTCCAATGTAGAACCCTTCATCCTATGCCAATGGCTTGTGACCTACTCAAACAAGTTCACCAGCGGAACTTCTCTAAATGATCTCCCACTGCACATGTGTCCAACCTATGTGTCGTTGTCGCTGTCTAAGCTCTTGAACATTATCCTTTCAATCTGATCAACTACTATATCTTCAAGATGTTCTTCTCATGCAATAGCATCTTAATATTCAACTTCAAAAAGTGTAATTTTTTTCCTCTAGGTCCCTTAAAGAAATATCTCTCTGCTTGGCTATATGACTCTATTCTGTCAATAGAAAACTTGATAATGTACCCTCCAATGGTGCTATCAAACTAGTGATATACTTCTCTTGACAAAGCGTTATCAAATCTCTTGACCCTCTTGATCATTGTCAACGTCCAAACCATAGGTGTTCTAAATCTGATCTCAAACTAGGTATCTGCTAATCTAGCTAACCACTCATATAGCTCCTTATGAATTCCTCCAAAGAAAATCTAGTGTACATCAGTAAATATATACCTTCCCAACCAATCCTCTATGATAAGATTAGGGTTCTTATTATGAGCCTCAATGAAGTCCTTTTCTTGTTCTTCTATCCACTTCTGAATCTTTGTCTTCGATGGAAACCACCTTGACATTCCCTCAAATAGATTTTGGTCTCGAGAACAAAAACATTTGTTGGCACATGGGAAAACCCAGGGTTCATCTCTAACAACACACCAACAAGACCTAACTAGTGGCCCTTTCGGCAACACCTGAGAAGCAGATGCAGTCTCACCCGAAGTAGCAATAAGGGGTTGCAGGACACATGTGTCTACAACTACAGGAAATACAAAGTGAATCTAAAACAATAGAAACACAACAATTGGATATCAATTACCAACTTAAACTCACTTCACATAGTTATATCTCATATCTACCACTAGGATGCAATAATATAATAACAAAAGGTAAAATAACACAACACCAATCCCACAGAACAACAAGATATACGTGGTTCACCCTCTCCCTAGGGCTATGTCCACAGAACTGTGTCTCTTGATATATTATGTGAAAACATACAGTTCTATCTGCACTCTTATCTTTCAGATATCTCTCTCTTTCTCTCTGTTCCCTCTCCACGCATCTAGTTGCAGGGTTGATCTTCGCACCCAGCTGAAGATCTCACAATACAGAATTCTCTCGCACACAACACTTCTCTCTCACACAATACACGATAGTATCAACCACAATGATTATCCACAATAACGACAAACCCCTCTTCTCCCATACAAGTTCTTATTTATACATTACAATGACAAACGTCTAGGTGTCTAAAACCCTACATACCAAAACCCTAGTTGTCTAAAACCATAGGTCAATTTGACCCACATTTTTGGGCTTCGCCAACCCGTCTTTCCATGTTTTCTACGAGGTGCTCCAAAGCACTCATTGACATGTTCTTCCTCTTGCTGATGTTTCCACGATTCATCTTCCTTGAGGATCTTTCATCCTCAATCTTCTTGTCCAACGACTTGTTTTCCCTTTCTTTGCTCCTTCTTTTTTTCTTCTTTAACCACTTTGACCCAATCTCAGTCAATGTACCTTCCGCGCAGTTTGCAGTTCGTCTTTTCTTTTCCTTTTTCTTTGATTTCTTTCTTAATCCATACCCAGGCCCAACAACCTTTATAGAGAAGCTCATTATTGTGCCAAGAGTACCCTGGATAGGCTGGAGACTTTGCTTGCAATTTTTGGATCAGGAGAGATATTTTCGAATCTTGCAACCATTCCTGACGAGCATATTGGAGCCAATTGAGTACAACAAAGGAGAGGGAAAAGAGGGACCCTTCTTCATATTTTTGGGAAAGAGCATCAACAACTAAATTTTCTTTTCCCTTCTTGTAAATGATCTCATAACCATAACCAAAAATCTTGGTGGCCCATTTTTGTTGCTCCGGGGATGAAATCCTTTGTTCCAGAAAATGCTTGAGGCTCTTGTGATCATTTTTAATTTGGAAGCATCCCAATAGATACGAACTACAAATATTTACAACATGCAGAATAGACAACATTTTCTTTTCATAGATGGATTGGCCCAAATATTTGTCTAAAAGTTGTTTGCTGGTGAAGGCCAAAGGCCAATCATCTTGCATGAGGACTTCCCCAATTCCTTTTCTGGAAGCATCACATTCCAAGAAAAAAGTCTTAATGAAGTTGGGAAGGTTAGGACTAAATTCATTCACATAGCATATTTCAAGGCCTAGAAGGATTGGTCTGTTGTTGGAGTCCAAGTGAAGGAATTATTTTTAAGAAGAGCAATGAGAGGTGTTGTAATTTTTCCATAATTCTTAAGAAAATTGAAATAATAACTTGTTAAACACAAAACACCATGCAATCTCTTAAGAGTTTTAGGGCGAGGCCAATCCTGCATAGCTTCAATTTTCTTAGGATCCACCCATACATTGTCCTTGCCAAAAATATGACCAAGGTACTCCAATTTTGATGCTCCAAAGGCACATTTAGATTGTTTGAGGAAAATTTGGTGCTAAGAGAGTATATGGAGAACTTGATCCACATGGGAGAGATGGGATGTCCAAGTTTTATTATAGATGAGAACATCATCAAAGAAAAGTAAGAAAAAATGATGGAAGACATGATTCATGATACTTTGAAAGGTGGAGGTGGAATTACACAGGACAAAGGGCATGACCAAGAAATCATAGTTACCCTCATGATTTCTAAAGGTAGTCTTGGGAATATCTACTTCTTTCATACATATCTGGTGGTATCCAGAATGTAGATCAAGTTCAATAAAGTACTGAGAACTACTCAACTCATCCAAGAGATCATGAATAAAAAGAATGGGAAACTTGTCTTTTATGGTGAGTTTATTGAGGGCACGAAAGTCAGGACACATGCACCAAGTACCTTCTTTCTTGAGTACCATGACCACATGAAAATAATAGGGGTTGCTGTTAGGGCCGATAACACCCACTTAGAGTAACTCTTGCACGATTTTCTCAATTTCATTCTTTTGGGAAAAGGGATGATGATAAGGGAGAACATTCAGAGGAAGACTATTGAGAATAGGGGGAATGGAATTATCATGAACACCACGGGAAGGGGGAAGTCCACGAGGAGTGGAAAAAACAACTCGGTGTTTGGAGATGATAGATTGGATGTTAGGATGCATGGAGGGTGTCTCAACTACTTGAATGGAATGGAGTTGGGAAATAATACATGAATGACCTTTCTTGAGAAGATTTTCCATTTGATGGGAATTGATGATCTCAGTAGAACCTATTGTGAGTCCTTGAAATTGATATTGTTGTCCCTCCTAATGGAATTGCATGGTTAATGCCTTAAAATCCATGAGAGTGAGTAACCATTCAACACCTATCACAATGTCACAACCAACCATGTCGATGGAAAATACATGATATTTAAGGTGGTACTGTCCAATTTGAAGATGCACATTTTCACAACGCCCACCACATTTCATGGACATGCGATTGGCTATCACGATTTGAAAATTGTTGATGATGTGAATATAGCAATTGGTTTCTTAGGAAATGCACCGATGAATAAAATTATGGCTTCTTCCACTGTCAACAAGGATGATGACTTTCCTCTTCTTAATATAAACAATGATCTTGAGGTTTGTTGGAGCAGAGAAGTCAGTGAAGGCATGTAATGAAATTAGTGGGTCAACTTTGGGTCGGTCAACAGGCTCTGTAGTAGCATTTGGAAGGGGTAGATCTTCAAAAGGGGGAGCTATAAATTCTTCTTTAGCAACATCCTTTGAAATGACCATAAAAGGTTTTTGTTCCTTACACTTATGCCCGGGAAAATATTTTTCATCACCATTATAGCAAATATGCTTGAGTTGGCACTCAACCATTTTGGCCTGAATTAATTTTTGACCCTTGAGGGCAGTGGCAGGGGGGGGAATAATTGTGGGGTGAGGGCGAGGAACAAAAGAGGGTTTTTTTATCTAGGAAAAAAAAACTTGTTGGGATACTTTGGCACATTTAGTAGCTTCCAACCAAGTCTAAGGGTGAGCCATGAGGACCTAGGGTTAGATTTCATCCTTTAGGCCACTAATAAAGAATTCCTAGAAGAACGCATATGTCATGCCCTCCGTTCTAAAGGCCAAATGTTGAATGGAATTTATAAATTCTTCCATTGTGCCTGACTATTTAAACTTAGTCAAACCCTAAATAATGGGTGTCAGTATCAAATCATTCATAGAGCTCTGCAACAAATTGGGTCCATGCAATATAACCCTATCGTGCATTTTTACGCCATTTCCACCATTGCCAACATTCAAGATCTAGATAGAGAACGACATATCGAAGTTTGGCCAACTCATCGATAATTCCATGTAGAGAGAAATAATTCTCCATTTGAGTGACCCAACCCATGGGTTTAGAGCCATCAAATTTATTGAACTCAACTCGGGAAAGATGAGGGTCACGATGAAAGGAGTTCGATTTAAAAATCATAGAATGGGAGGAATCAACCATCTAAGTGGGACAATTGGTTTGAGGTGGAAGGGCCCTGGGGGCGGTTCAACAACTAATTGACAATAGACTGGAGGGTGGAAAATTGTCCCATGAATTTGGCATCCACGGTGTCAAATCGTTGTTGGAATTGGCTCTCTAATTATTTAATGTGGGAATTTGTGGAAGCAACCTCAAAAATCACTTGGTGGAGGGACTCCTTGATATGAGTGATGGAAGTTTGCAGGTCTTGACCGCGAGTGGTAGCCATTTGGATAAGAGGGGTCAATGTAAGGGAAATGAGTGGGTGGGACCACATAAAATAAGGACTTATAAGTGATAGTTACCATGATGATGATGGTGAAAATGGGAATATAATGGGAGAGGTAAAAAATAGGGGCACTCAGAAGGGGGTTGGGTCCACTGAAAAAAAGCCTTGAAAATGAAAGGTACCACTACGATCAAGGTGAGGAGAGGAATCCAATGGGATAGCCCTCGAATAAGGGTGTCGGTGGGACCACTATACTCATTTTTTTAAACTCATGTGGATTTATCCTCCAATCTGAATAATACTGCAGTGGAAAAATGGCCAAATTCTTAACAAGAAGAAATGTGTAGGAATTTTGCAACTCGAATGCAAGAGAAAAGGTTGCACGTCAATAGATATTGTATGTTCCTTTTCTTGTCTTTTCCTTCCCAGGGGTTGGGGTGTTTAGGTTTTCTACATAAAATGGTTTTCCTTGTGCTATAGCTCTATGATATACATGCGGGGTCAAAAAATAGTACTTGGCCCAATATCTTAGGGCACCAACTAAGGAGTATAGACCATACCCTTAGTCGTACTACCTGATTACCCAGGTACTAGAGAGTATCTTCCTGAGTGTTGTTCTTGGTGGCACTATAGTAGTCAGGCAGTCGACTGGTGTATCTATGGAGGGATTCAAGATATCTAGGTTGATCCATGTACAGGTGTTGTTTGATGCACTACCACTCGAAGGGGTACCAACAAGGGTTACAAGGGTGGCCAATAATGTGCTCTTAAGTACCACTTGTAGTTAATGTGTGTATTCTTCCCTGACTGTGGATTTGTGCATTGAATGACACATATATGTATCTTTAAGACACTGGAATACGTCTCTACCCTGAAAAAAATAATCCACAATTTAATGCCAAGGAAAGTGCTTTGATACCACTTGTAAGATACCATATATATTATAATAGCAGAGAAACAAAAATATTGTAGAAAATAACAATAGACCAACATAGCATATGAAACCACAACACCAAAATAATACCTTTATTAACAGGAAAAAATGTTCACTTTCCTCTTCGAGGGGGAAACCTCCAGCATAGCAGTGCTCTATTAAAATAATTCTCAATACAAGATTTATCATGCCTCCTACTCTTCTTTATACTGATTCTATCTTCTAAAGAACCTTCTAGCGGAAGATATTTCTATGGAGTCACCTAAGACCTGTGGCCTATTAGGTTGCTAAAGAACAATAACCCCCTCCATTATGCTCTTTAATTTCATACTCCCAGTTGTTTTGTGTTGCTATGGAACAAAGTACAATAACATAGAATGAACCCCTTCTCCTCCTAGTGGCCTGATATTTAACTTCGGCCGATAGCCATCTAGGGTAGGTTTTTTACTTCCTCAACCCTCAATTGTGATAGTGTTTTGGACCTTCTAGAATCTTCTTGAAATTACACATGTGGCTAACTTCATATGCATGAGTAATGGTGGATTTCAAGGCATCCTCTCATACCATGGTGGTCAACATGATAGGTCAACTTGCATGAGGCATAACGTTTTCATATGAGCATTGATTAACGTGATGTTTTCATCATTGGAAAGGAATTGATATGTAGAATAACGTCATGAGGCTCCAACTATGTTGGGAAATTTTTAACGCAAAAAAACATTGTTTGATGCCTCAAAATGACTCCAAAATGTTATAATTTTCCAAACTAGGACCTACCACTAAAATGACCCTGCAAGTTGATTCCTCAATTTTTTTCCACTCTAAAAGCATCAAGATAGATGAAAAATAATATAATGATCCAGTCTAGATTAATTGGACTACCTACTAGATCAAGAAAATATATAAAAAGAAACAAACATTATAGAAAGTCAGTCTAAACAAGTTTTGGTGACTTTGGATGTCAATAATATAGCTTGGGGGGAACAATTCAGATAGGTTGTTGAACACACAATAGGCGACCTTTTTATTTGACCTAGTGAAGGAATATATTTGGGAAATTTTCACTATATATGTGAGAAACCTAGAGGAAAAAAACTCAATGAAGCAGATCAAGGAATAAATATTGATCTGTAAATGGGAGGCTTATAACATTTCTATCTCACCAACATGGAATTATTTTTTAAAATAATTATAACTCTGGTTGTTTATATGTTGGAAAAATTCTCAACCAATCCAGTTCCAAGTCGAGTCGGAAAAATAATGAGTCAAGTCGAGTCAGGAAGTGCAAGGCGAAGCGAGTCAGGTCGATTCGAAACAAGTTGGATTTATCCACGTGGAAATTACTCAATTTTAAATTACTCAAGTCGTATTTCTTCTAAGTTGAGTTGACAAAGAGATGTTTATCGATCAAATGGGGAAGGAAATTCGACCAAAAGGGAAACCAAGTCGAATTTTTAGCGACCAACAGCTAGAAAGAATGTCTGAGGGCGAATTTAAGCACCATTGATGTCAGAAAATGTTTTGGAACAAATTCGGGTAAATCACGGTGCATAAAAAACCATAGGGGGAGTCAATTTTAATATCCCCAGACAAACAAAAATGTTTTAGAAGTTTGCAAAAAAAATTTGGTAGCATTAAGTTTGCAAAAAAAATGTGGATATGGTTCATGGGCTGCTAATGAACTCCCAACGAGGTCGAGAATGAGATCAACGATTGAAAAAAAAAATAGAAACCCTCGAATGAATAACAAGGACTCTGGAAGGAGGTTCGTCGATTTACAACCTCTAAATTCGTTGCACCACACCTACAATTAAATAGTTGTTAGGCTAATGTATTAACCCACAGAGAACTAGATTAATATAAAACAATCCCATACAATAGAAACACAAATTTCTCATCTATATAAAATACACAAAGGACCATTAAATTACAATGCATACATTAACCATTCCTAACCAAACATAAACCACAAAAATTATCACACATAGACTTGGATTTTTACCCTGAAAACCCAAACGAGAAAACCAACATTCTTTTGGCTTTGACCGGGCTCTTATTTATTCAACAATGGGAAATTTACATGCTCACTGGTACATGTCTATGCTCCTCAATAACATATGGGTAGCCTCTCTACATCATTCACAGCTAAAGAACCCCTTTCTCATTGTCAAGATACATTATATAGAATGTTGAGTCGAGTGGGAGGATAGATGGAAGGTCAGACATCCCCAATGCTTCAACTTCTCTCCAATTCATCTCTCCTCCGTTTCTTTATTTATTGGTATTTTATCCCATGTGGGAAATGTATCATGATTTTCTCTTTATTCCTTTTCATACAACCATATACTACCTGAATTTACATACATTATATAAAAAATTGGACATCAATCATGATAACATGGGGGCCTTCATGTCAACAAGTCGATCTCCTTCATCGCCCATATCCTTAACAATGTTTGTGTTGTTCATATTTGAGTCTTGTGTTGATAGCCAATTGTTCTTGTCAGATCCAATTCGGATCGCACCTCCCCAATGGGAGGCTTTTCCTCCCCAAAAGCTGCCAACGATAGATGAGGGAACTTACTTGCAATATGGTTCTTCTCATACCACTTTGCTTTCCTTCCAGTCTATCCCTTGAGACCAATCTTCCACATTTCTTGTTGTCCTTTGCGATTCATCTTCTCCTTGTGCTACAAAATTGCGTCTTCCTTCAACTCCTCAGGACCATGAGGTGCACATTCTTCCATAGCGGGAAGAACCTGTTGTTCTTCCTCCTTGTCCATCATGGAGGGTTCAAACAACTTCAAATATTCCACATTCACCATTGAGCTAAACTACATATAAGGTGGAAGTTTTATATTGAAGGCATTCTCATCTCAAATGGTCCATATCTAAGGGGCTTGAGTTTCTTCCTTTCTCCTTGTATTCGTTCCTTAATAAGGTAGAGCCACACCTTGTCTCCAACATGAAACTTATGATCCTCCCTATGTTGATCATGCCTACCTTTGTACAATTGTTTCCTTTTATCGATCTTCTCATGAACCCTTAGATGTATCTGCATGATTTTGTCCACAAATGTGCTTTCCTTATATTCCTCTCCTTGTAATTTTTCTTCTTCCCTATGTTGTCCATAAATGATGTCAAATGGTGAAGGAGGTAAATAAACAAAACAAGTCTCAAAAGGGGAATTATTGGTGGAATATTGAAGTTCTCTATTATATGAGTGTTGAATGTAGATTGTCTGCTCTTCTGAAATATTTGGATGTTTGTTGTTGTATCCTCTCAATAGTTGCACCAACGTCTTGTTTACAACCTTAGTTTTTCCATCAGTATGAGTATGAAAAGTCATGGAGTACTTCAACTTGTTAATGTTTATGCCATTATTATAGTTATTTGCATTTCATTAAATAATAGCATAATAAGAATAAGATCACTGAGAAATACACATTCACAAGAGACACATCATTTATCCTGGGAAACCCTCTAGGGGAAGAAAACCCAGCAAAAACTTCCTTATCATAAATTGCAAATACAATGTCAATAGATAACTCAAACCAATACAGATAGTCCTCTCCAAAAGATGTTCCACCCTTCTCCTCCTCTCTCCAACTTCCAATTGCAGCTTGCCTCATAAGATAACGAGCAAGTGAAGTGTATCTTAGAAGTGAGGCGCTAGCCTCTTATTTATATCAATCTGGAACGTGTGAAGAGTCACCATCTGGCAGGGCCGACCTCTCACTCTGGGTGGGTAAACCCACCTTTAATTAATTCTGGGCCTTCCATTATAACTGTTGGGGCTGAATTCTTATTCATCACTTTGTAATTGTCCGATGACTAATCCACAAAAGGGGATTTGGTCCTTATTCAATTACCGACATGATTAATCCACAATGGGGATTAATCTAATAACAATAATAATAATGATGACATGATTAATCCACAATGGGGATTTAATTCAGTAATAATAATGACATGATTAATCCACAATGGGGATTTAATCCAATAATAATAAGAATGCTCTTCGCAGTTACATTATTTCAACACTCCCCCTTAACAAGAAGGGTATTCTTC
>JZKD02S1868823.1:70684-87909 GCA_000966675.3 Picea glauca | reverse complement strand
ATCTACGTTTCAACATCTGAGATTCAGCATCTGTGTTCACCATACACAATCGATTGCCATCAATGACAACCTTGATCATCTGCATCATCTCTGTTGTAGCCATATTTCCAACAACAACAACCTATATATCAAAATTTAGGATCAAGATATGATTGTTGTGGTGGTATATGTATATGATATCATATTTGGAAGTAATCTTACTATATTAAGAAATTTTTTTTCTACAGAAATGTAGAAAGAGTTTGAAATGTCTATGCTAGGATAATTGACTTTCTTCCAAGGTTTACAAGTCACTCAAACAAATAAAGGAATATTCATTTCTCAAACTAAATATATCAAATAAATTATAAATAAATTCCAAATGGAAGACAATAAATCCATGTGCACTCCCATGGTCACATGATGCAAACTAAGCCTAGATGATGATTCACCAAGAGTAGATCAAACCATGTACAAATCAATGGTTGGTAGCCTGCTATATACAACAACAACAAGACCAGATATATTGCAGGTTGTAGGAGTTAAAATAAGGGGTTCTTATTGTGTTTCCATCAATGCACTACAAAGGAGGCTCTATCGGGATCAAAATTCCCATAGAACCAATGAAAGTTTTCATTCGTAAAAAATAAAGATATCCTCATTACAATCACTATTATTACAATCATTAGATCCATATCGAGAGCAAGCTCAAACGTTAGATCAAGGTAGAGCCAAAATATGAGAGAGATAAGTCCCAATCGTCAGATCGGGAGAGAATAAAACTGTTAGATCTAGATTTCGGGAATAACCAGAGCCATAATATTGAACTGATCGATCATCATCCATTGATAAAATCCAAGCATGAGATATAAATATTCAAGACTCCAAAACTTCACCACTTCGACGATTATTGGAGACAAGGAATATATATGAAATCGCGAAGTTGTGAAATCCCTGAAATCCCTCCAACCATTGGATCAAGGAAGAAATTTGGGTGAATTATCGACCGTCTGATCGAGTATAGTGGAAGGACAAGGTAAGACACAAATTCTCGAAGTCACGGAGTGTCGGAGCCCCAAAATTCCACCAATCGTTAGATCCAGGGAAGAATTCAGGAGTAATGTGAGTTGTTATATCAAGCAATAGAAGGATGGAATAAGCACTTTGGAGGTATAACTTCGGGGGAGTTGAACGAATTTAGAGTTGTAATATCCTAGAGTCTCGGAGAACCAAAGTCTTGAAATAAATAAATATCATCCATCTCAACACTTGATTAAGTCATAACCATTGGATTAAGCCAATGGAAGGATATCGTAAGGGGGGGTTTTCAACCAACAGTAAGCAGTCATCATTACTTTATGACCACTTCGGTAGGTCAAAATTCAGGAGAATTGGAATATTATAAAGGGAGAATAGACCCAAGGTAAAAGTCCAGAGGACTTGGTTCCTTCCCTCGATCACATGTTATGTTAACATGGGCGATGAAGAGCCAGCATGTAAGGAACTTGAAAGTTAAGTGCCATTTTTATCTTGTGGTCACATTGTTGGGTTACATGGAGTAAGAACATGAAGAATAGGTGCTTAAGAGGATAATCACCAAGGAAATATCTCTCAGTCATAGCTATTGATCATGTATATATGTGACCAAATCTTTGTTGTTGAAGTGGATGCTTCATTTGGAAAGTTTAGTTGGCGATCGCAACAAAACATCCGAGCAAGCTTCCTTCAAAGAACTACACATACCATCCACCTCGTACATTTTCTAGGGAAACTTTTGTTGAGTCGGTTAATTAGACATGTTTAGCATAAAACCCATGTCGTAGAATTTTAAAATTCGTTTTCATCGCTCGAGAATATTTGTATGAAAATCATTGTCTAATTTGGTGTTAAAAAAATAATTAATAAACAAAAATTTACCATTTGTGTTAATTAAATGAAGAGGTGAAATGGTTCACTATTAAAAAGACACAATGGTTCAATTTCATACCTATTGGAATATTATATAACCATAAAGGTATGGTGAAATAAAAGTGTCTCTGTCTACATTTGAAGATCAAAATCATGTGCATATTCCAAGGAAGAAAGAAGAAGATACTTATGAAGTGAGGGTGGAAGGGAGGAAAAAGGAAGGATTAGTATCCTTTACTAATTAAAGTTTAAAAACAGGGAGTTGGTACTTCCTAGGGTTGGTGCCCTAAAATAAGGGAGTTAGTGCTTCCTAGGGTTGGAGCCCTAAAACCATTAAGTTGGTGCTTCTTAGGGTTGGTGTCCTAAATCAATGGATTTGGTGCTTCCTAGGGTTGGTTCCCTAAAACAAGGGAATTGTTGTCTCCTAGATTTGGTGCTCTAAATCAATATTTATATAAAACCTGTAATCTGTAATTTAAGTCTATACTTATTGATGTTATTCACTGAAGTTTCTTATTGGTCAATAAAGTTAATAAATAATTATTTAAAATTTTTATAAAAGTTATTAATATGGATTCACCCCCCTCTCTTAGTATTAAACTACATTCCAACATACCATACAGTTATTTGTTACGAGGAAAATCACTTTATGGCATGGGGTAAACCACAACAGATGTAAATGACTGCAGAAATCAACTCTAATATAAAGTATGCTATATAAACAAATATGATAACAAGACAAGATAAAGAACCTACCTTGTCCAGACGTTCGATGAAGTCCATCGTTGAGCACTTGACTCAAATCAATACACCTGCAACTTTTCCTCAACAACCAAGATATGCAAGCATATGGTGATAATATATAAAGTTAGCACATATAATAGCATAATCCATCAATATTCATAACAAATACGCCCATGGAATAACAATTCAAATATTTGCAAGACATTAATTAGAAGAGAAAAGAGTATTTATATGAAAATGTAATCAACACAAGTGTATGCATGACAAACTTTTGTGTCGACAAGTTTGGAACCGAGAAACTAAGTCCCTTCCATCTGGGCCTCCACCAAATTCAAGCTCATATAAGAGAGACAATGAGGTTCTCCATCAAATAGGGAAGAGCTTGGGGGTTGAATAATGTGTTCAGACTTAAAAGGACAAAGGGATGCAGATTCAATCTGAAGTGAATAATTTCTCCAGAGTAACTTTTCTCTCAAATTTGAATTCTTCTCCTCTTCTCCACAGCTTGGATATGGCCCATTTATAGACTTCAAATGGAAATGAAGGTCTGAGTCAGAATGTTTCTAGTATATGGAAGGTCAAGGATCATGGATCTCATGACGTGACATGGAAACCCGACACCATTTTTTAATTTTGAGCACAAAACCCAATGCACGTAGGTTGTAATGGTGCAACCTATGTATATGCATGTTGTATACCTGTTAGGGCATGCATATGTGGAAAAATACAATTTTTAGCTCTGGGAACTGCAAAAAGGGACTTCAAGTCTACATAGGGAAATGGAAAAGGAATTCTAAGAAAATTGTATGGGGTGAGGAAAATATTGCTATAACATATGTCCCCTAATATGTGAGGTCAGAGGAGTGTCTATGATGCCCGAACTATATTATAATTCACAGAAGTGGAGTAATGGAGACCCAATTGGATGAACTAGTTTCTCATAAGAATATTACATTTCATAATGACTTTGTGCACATGGATGCAAATTTGAATTACACTATAGATCCATGTGGAAATATACCAAACAGTTTTTCATGGCCATGAATAGGAAATACAAGAGTAGATACATGCCATAGGTTGGCATAGTCACGAACAAGGCCCAGTGAAAACCAATGTCAAAATCAATCTGAAGATATCTATATAGAACGGAGTACAATTTGATCTCCCATGATCACTGAAGTCATATAGGTATTGGTCCAATGAATGATAGTAATAGCTCAGGAAATCTATGACTATGAATTGATGTCTTCAAGTCTTCTACACGATCTGCCAAAGGTGCAAGTCTACATCATGTGAATAAAGGAGTTGAGGTCGAACACAATGAGACTTCGTTTGATTATCGGTCATTAAGGTATATCGTCAACAAACGTGAGACAACCTATCGATAATGAAATTAGGTATCAAGGCACTGAGTACATTCTTACAAGTGTGAATAAATATGCCGAGGTCGACCACTTGAAGAATCCATCGATCATGAGACATTGATGTATTTCCAACTGTCGATGGTGAGAGAACCTACCTCTGATGATTGCAAGCCTCTAGGTACTCATAGGACTCTAGGTCTCATTTCCAGAATAGATGGGTTGAATTCGATGGAAGGAGACCCATTGAAAGGAGATAATTAAGGCATATTTCATCATTTAACACAATGTATAAAGTAGGAGCTTGATGATTTGGAGGAACCCGGACAAATAACATGTTCACGAACCAACGAACCTGTGTGTCTTTCGCATGCACCAGATGAAATTAGTGCACGAAAAATACCCTCTGAATAGAAACCAATAAGGAAAATTGTCTATAAAGGCGAGGAAACCACCAATAAGGCTAATGGCATCCAAGACATTGCACAAATCCCAATGTGTGAATAAATTTCTTGTCATCGAACACAATGGTAGCCCCCCAGTAAATGACTAATGAGGATATGTCTATTGTTGGGTTCAAGGTTACCTACCCATAAGGAAATTAGGACCAGGGTGCATGGTAGGACTACAAATTCATGTAACTCTGAGACACATTGAGGGTATGGCCGACATGCCAAGTCAAGAGTTCTGATAAATGTACCACAAAGGATGATATACATCCTTTGAACAAGATCATGAGACATATGGATGACTATGGAAGCATAGACTCAATGATGAAACTTTTTGATGCAGGAGCACTAATCAAACTCTCCATTGGGATTGGAAGAGTAACCATTCAAGGGAGTAAACTATAAGTAACAAGATCAGCTTCCTAAGGTCATGCTAAACCCAAAATTTTGATGACAAGTGGACTCAAACATTTGTGCTCTGTTCAAAGGCGACACAACTACTGTCGACATAAGATAATACTCTTTTCTCATCCGTCTTTTTTTGTTTTTTCATAGTCAAATGAATGTTATGATATAGAGGAGGAAACAAGTGTCGCGAGTAAGCAACTAGTTCCAAGAGTGTAACATACCTATTATCAATGAAAGGAGGTTCTTACAAGATATGGAAACTCAAGGGAATGTTTCCTCTTAGGGTAAAGGGTGTCAAGTTGCAAAGGATATAAACAAGGATTTGCTTGGATGATGATGAAAACTGCTGAGGTGATAGGCTTATAATGTAAAAGTGAGAACTAAAAATAGGCTCAATATTGCAAGGAAGAGAATGAGTTGCAATTGCAACTTAACGCCAAAGAATTTCCTTTTTCATAAATTTAGTCTACTTGGTTTGAAAAGGAGTTAAACTTACACCAAATAGACGTCCTTTCAAATCCAATTTACGAGTGTGAAAGAGACAAGTTCACTTAAAAATCTTTTCGCTTTTTGAGAGACTCAGAAAAGAGCATAAACTAGACTCATTGGGAGTCTCATAGGTATATTTCAACATGCTTATGAGTAAGAAATGAGGTTCAAACTCAAATTCATATATTAGCTATAAGGGACTCTTGTTCCTACGGAAAAAATCTATGCATGGGCACTTAATGGCATAGAAGTTCTCACTAGGGCACGCATGTTTGGTAAGTCTCTAACATTCAATAATGACACTTCTAGTTGCAAAAAGAAGGTTTGGAGTCACTAATAAATGGTTTCATACCTAAGGCATACAAATTGCAGTTATAGGATAATGCAAGTGTGAAAAATGGAGTGATGACCTATCATATATGTTGGTCAACGAAAAATACCTGCCAGAGTTATGAACGAGAGACATGATGCTATAAACCGCAAGAATCCTTGGATAATACCACCAAAACCAACTCCATCCACTACATTATTATTCCACTAGGACAAAATATTAGTAAAAACTATGTAAATTGGGTAAATTTTTTCTATAAGTAGTGAAAATAATCAATTTTACTATACCATTTGTATTTTTTACCCAAATATTGCATTTTGGACCAAATTTCCCCCGATGTTCAACTATCGATTATGGGAGCTAAGAGTGATGAAATTGACAACCGTCTGGACCAAGTAAGTCTTCTTTCCCTTCTCTTCATTTCTATTGATTTAAAATTTTCATTTAGGCTTCAATTATTGAGTATTTGAAGGCATAAATTAGAAACTAGGGTATATGCGGGTTGTAGATCACCGGGTCGCGTATACGAAGTCCTATACATGATTGTTATCAAAACAGATCACATATATGCATCCCTATACACGAATGTGTAAGATGCATCTCACACACAAGTATGTGCGTTGAATTTTTAGAATGGTACTGACTCAAAAATTTATTTTAAACTTACAGGGTGGTGCTAGAGTGGAGAGAAAGAGAGCATGAAGAGGTTGATGTTGTAGTACAAAGAGATCCAGGGGCCCAAATGACATTAAGAATAAGTGGGATATATAAATTTTGGTCTCTCAAAGGCACGGGGCTCAAGTTAGACTGCTCCAGATGCTGGTGAACTACTCAAATACCGATACATAGGCCTTCAACCTTGATGGGAAACCATTGAGGATTGAAGCCGAGGACATATAATTTCTGACAGGAATGTCACGTCGTGGTGAGGTGGTGAACCTCAAATCCCTTGGAGCTAAGAGTGGCATGAACATAGAGGACCATACAACCATTCATTGTGTTGCAGGGACCGAGAAGGTAGGGATCCAACTCTCTATAAGAGTGATCAACAACCTGAGTCTCAATATCATTGTCCTACTATTGAAATGGATCATAGGGTTGGCCTCATTGTATCAAGCATCAAGGCCACTTATGTTCTACTCAGTGGAGTGCTTGTGACCCACGGTTTATAACTGGTGCACCTCATTGTTGGCCAACATGAAGAGACAACTAACATAATGCAATCAAAGTAGAAAGAGGAACTTTGGATTTGCGTCTATATTATGTGTTTTTTCTTTGAGAGGGTTCTAGGCTTGGGCCCTGTTATCAGACTAATCGGTAGGTGCGAACACTAACATATCTCCCTAGATCCACCTAGATCTATAACAAAACAGGACAGGACATGACTCTTTTCCTAAGTTACTACTATTGAATTAGCTAGTAAGGAGGAACAAGTGACATACCTTTGTATCACTTCCTTAGGTCTCTGTTTCTCCTGCTTCTCTTCGGTGCTCTCATGAGGTCAAGACCAAGACAACACAAACCAACCAAAGTGAAGATAGAAAAATGTATTCGATTGTCAACTTATGTGTATGATCAAGGAATTACACAATAAAGTAAGAATGACTTTATGGGAAAGGGACATGCCGATGTATCATATTAATTGAAAGTAGAAGATACAACCTGATCACCTTGATGTCGCAAGCTTCCTTTCAGTGACTCTTGGTTCCAACACACACACTTTCTCTGTCCTTGCATGAAGAAGATCCAATTCCTCTTGATAGACCTACTAGAGTCTCCAAGCTTCTGTTCAAGCTGGGTTCTTCACACGATTCCTTCACCAATTCTTTAATTAATCTTTCTTAACCTTTTCCATGAGAATCCTTTCAATATATAAGAGAGGGTGAGATGGTTACATGGATGAGAATGATCTCACCAAATCAGGGAAGCCAGTAAAATGACAACCATACGAATGCCAACCCATTTTCTAAAAGATCCCCTTCTAGAACCCTTGAGAATTCTTCCCTTTTCCAATATTGAAAACAAGTTCGCACCCTATGTATAGATCACAGTGAGAGAAGTTCACACCCTAGATGAAGGTGGCCTACGAGAATGGGTCATTCTCACACCCTAGGCTATAAGCAGCCTACGAACTCACTTTGAAAATATGTCTTCTGGAAGGAGATAAATACCACTTTTCTTAGGAGAAAGTTCTTGTTGGGAGCCTGAGTACACCATTGTTAATACATCACCAAGATGACCAAAATCATGTGTAACATAATGCTCCCCAAAGTATGAGGCTATAATATATGATAGCCGAAATACTTTGTAAACTGTGTGTGTGTGTCGGAAACCAGGAGTGCACCTAATCGAAAACCTGCAAACAACCAAGCATCTACAGAATATCATACTAGTTCTGAGGTAGGCATTCCCATACTCAGATCACAGACAGATGACATCATAAACATAGGTCATGGCCACCAATCATACACTATGGATCCATGCTGTCAACATATCGCATAGCCACCAAGAATACACTGTGGATCTATGCAAGAAAATTCAAATTAAGACGACATAGCCATGAGACATACAAAGTGGATCTATGTGTCAGCAAATTATACATATTCCATCGCAACCTGGATCAAAGAGATTAGATCCAGGGTCTTCAATCTCGTCACTTGAAATTATGAATCTAACCATGTGATTACATGTGCTGAAGTCGAACATGGTAGAAACCACTTGATTATCGGTCATTAATGAAACTGTTAACAAGTGCGAGGGAAATCACCATTAATGTCAATGACTTCCAAGGTACACTAGTACAATACACCGAATGTGAATAAATGAGTTGAGGTCGAACATTCGATGGAATCTCCCGATCAGGGGTCCATGATAAAAACCCACTATCGAAAGCGAGGAAACCTTCCATTAAGGCATGCAAGTTCCAAGGTACCAAACAATTTCTAAGTCATGTTTCCGGATAATGAGCTGGAGTCGATGGAACAAAACTCGTCACGGGAGGGCCTTGATGTATCCCCCATCAATGACATGAAATGAGTAACAAATTTTGAAGGTGAAACAGAGTATGATGTAAGTTGGATTGGACATAGGGAAGGTCGACACGGAGAGAATGGACAACTGTAGATGGCCAACTCAATTTCGGATGAACTTCTCTTGAACATATGAATGACATGACCAATGATTTGGCAGCACTAACTCAGAGACGACTCAGGATATGACCTTGTAGCAAGTTGAATGAGAGAAAAATGGATTTCCCAAACCAGCTTCAGATAATGAATAGGAGGGGTGTCATTTTCAAGAGCGACACTTACTGCCAATAATATGAATACGAAAACATATCCCTTTCCCAAATTTCCCCCCACCATTTCTTTTGAGTACCTCTTTATTTTTACGCAATCTTGAGGAGGATAACATATGCTTGTTGATGTAAGCTCATCCTTTGGATGAGTCCTTCGGATGAGTCCTTCGGAGTATGTTTAACGAACCCTAGGAAGGAGTGGTTCGGTCCCATTACCGGTCTTTCGATGTTTGTTTAACGAGTCCAAAGATAGAAAACTCGAAGGTTTTTCATGATTATAGAGTCTAGAAAAACACTCAAAAGAGAACTCTCTCAGTTCCTTTTTCATAAAATAGTCTAATGAGACCGAAAAAGAGATAAATTATCGCCCAACAGACGCTTTCTTCAAATACTTTAATGAGCGTGAAAATAGCAAGATCGCTCGGCAATCTTTTCATGTTTAGAGAGTCTGAAAAGAGATTAAAGAGGACTCTAGGGGGTTCCCTTTTATATAACATTGTTGAGCCCAAAAAAGTGATAAAAGTGTGCTCTATTACGTTCTCATGTATTTTCGAGCGTGAGAATGGACAAAGACCAAGCTCGAGGTTTTGTGCAAAAAACCATAAAAAACAACTTAAACATGCGATGAAAAAGAGAAAAAATTTGTATCCCTGTGTATGGACGTCGAAGTCATCATGTATGCAAAAATTTGCACTCATAGAGGTATTAGGCATTAGGTTTGATAAATAAAACAATTATAAAAACCAATCAAAATGGTAAAAAGTAAATATAAGTGGGTAAAAGTTCTTTTTACCATAGTCATTGTAACTTTGCCAAGATTTTAGCCCAAAACCCCTCTTTTTCCCTTGAATTTCGGTGCTCGATTATGGAAGGTACAAACAACCATTTGGCGAACCATCTTCGGCAGTGAGGTAAGCTCCTTGTCTTCTATCTTTTCATGGTTCAATTTTTAATTTTCATTGGTAAATTTCAAGTTTTTGAGCTTGTTTTAGGGCTCAAATTTGCGCTCAGGCATTCTTGCAGGCCAACCACACGGGACCTGTGAGAATGCATCATTCTCACAGGTGGCCCCAAAGGCACTTGTGAGAACCTTGCATTGTGCCAAAGGGGCACCTGCGAGAACCGCAAAGTGAAAATTTTCTTTAAAGTTTTCTCAATGAAAAATGTACCAAGTCTTGAAGAGAGTTGTTGATCTTCTTCTTATGGTTCTTATGCAGAAATTTGGCTGTCACCATGGTTCTAGAATGGCGTGAAAGAGAGAATGAAGAAGATGATTCTATTGCCAGGAATAACCCGGGCACCGTTGCTTCTTTGCAATACTGTGGTCTCCTGAAATTCTTTCGGATCCTGGGTATGAGGGCCCAAGTCAGGCTGTTGGAGTACCTCGTTCATATGTGGGACGTGGACCAACAAGTATTCCACGTGGGGGTCCACACATTGTCCTTGGATATCGAGGACGTTTATTTCCTAACAGGACTGTCACTGCATGGGTACCACTCTAGCTTGACTGGTAGTCGAGGTGGTGGGTTGCCTATGAGTGAATATTGTCGCCTGTACTGTGTTCCAGAGGTGGAAAGGAGCAAAGGAAAAGTGGCTATTTGGGGGGTGCAATATTTGACCCTTTGCACTATTTTGTTCACCATTTCTCATATGGATGGGAGCGCTGCTCCACACATGGCTCTCCAGAGCTACTTTCAGTATGCCATAGAGTGTACTGAGCCTCGGTCTTTAACTGGGCGGATGCAGTCCTTCGTAGCATGAAGAGACAGTTGACCAAATGCAAGAGAGGTGACCTAAAGCAAGTTGGTTACGGGTCATTTTTGGTGTCCTTCTTTCTTGAGAGGGTTCCCTTGCTGAGGTTGCAGGTTGAGTGGGGTTTATCAGCTCCAGAGGATCCGAGAATGTTGAGGTGGTGTAACCTCATGGCCCGGCATGTAGCTGGACCAATCATCAAATACAATGATTCCTTCTTTGACTGGTTGCGACCACAGATGTTGATGGTCAATGATTATGCCTATGTTGGGTTGGACATCCGAGGAGATCTGAACTTGGCCCTACCCGAGGGTGCTCATTGGGGAGATCTCGGTAAGAAGTACACATTTTTACTCTTTAAATGTTTTTGTGAATTTTATCATATGCAAATGTTTTTATGTTTTTCCAAGGTCTAATTACAAAAATTCTTTTTTGATGACACAGACGTGGGGCCTTATCGACCTCCGGGTAATTCTCCTATTCAGTGATGAGGAGAGGTGGCTCCAGTTCCATGATGGGATGATGAAGATTATGAGGAAGTGGAACAAAAATTAGAGGGTTTGACTGCAGACATTTCAGACATGCCTCTTGGAGAGGTCCCGCGACGTTATTGGTGTCATACAGTGGGCGTGCCAGAGTCTGTTGGCCGACTGCTTCGTAGGGTTGCCCAGGTAGTCGTGTGTTACCGTGAACGTCATCCATGACATTACTTTGTAGAAGCTATGAGCTTCAAATTTTGAAATTTTGGTCCTCGGATAGAACTTTTTTGTAAAAAAAAATTTGATCGTTATATATACATACGACTTCTACCGACTTATCTTGTGTTGTGTGATACTTGTGATGTGATTGATTTATAAATGGCCCAAATGTCTGTCTAATACATAGTTAGTTAATGCATCAGTTAATGTATTTAGACATCTAAGAATATGTTGATACTCAATATAATCAAAATAACGTTCCAAGAGGCGAATTCGCAAATATACCCTTAACAAAGTAGGACTTCGAATAGCATAGACATTACTTAAATGTAGTACTACGAGCTACGAATCAAGTCTCACAACCAAGTGATGGATACCAAGTGGGATAGCATCAATCAACAATTCGATAGCAGCGCTATACTCTGCAATATTGTTGGTCGCACGGCCGAGGCACACACCTCGTAGAGTGATGAGTCTGTTTGTAGGGGCGTAAATTGCCCACGCAATAGAAGCAAGGTTCTGAGTACTACATCTAGCGCCATCAGTGAAGCCAATGTGGGGTAGCGAAGACTCTGACATTTGGAAATCAAACACAACGTCACATAAGGGCAGAGACTAGATAACGAAAAAACAAACTACAGTAACACACAAGAAGTATGATACAATAAAATACAAGTACTCGTGCACAGGTGATCTTATGCATAGTACTTCTTTAAGTACAACCCATTTATGGGTTCACTCAAAGGGATACCGTCATAATCTACTAGGATCCTTTCTCCAAAACTCGTCTAACGATATAAGGACCTCGCCACATGGCTTTGAATTTTCTAGCTCCTAGCATATCTCGATCTTGTTCGTAGAGGAGAACCAGATCTCCTTCGAAGAAAACACGAGGCTTGACATGTTTGTCGTATTGGGCCTTGACACATTTCTTCTGGGCTTCTATGACTAGGGTAGCGTCGCGTCGAGTTTCGTCTAATCACATGAGATACAACATATATTCTTCCTATGCAGAAGTGTTTGGTAGGAGTTCGACAGCTAGTTTTAAAGAGGGTATCTCGCATTCAATCGAGAGAATGGATTCTAAAACATAGACTAATCGGAAAGGTGTAAACCCAGTAGCAGACTTAACGGATGTCCAGTAAGCCCACAATGCTGAAAACAACATTGTGTGCCAACTTGTTTTGTGAATCCCTATCATTCATCGAAGCATGGTTATGAGAACTTTATTGATCGCTTCGACTTGGCCGTTGGCTTGTGGGTAATAGGGTGTTTAGTTTTCATGGCGAAGACCCAACTTTTTAGTGAGTTCAGACATCATAAAGTTTCTAAAGTGGCTACCGAAACGAGCTATGATGTGATTGAAAATGAATAATGTTGCGGTCTTTCCAGTATTGTCAAATGTCAGCATCACCTCGGCCCATTTCGTAAAATAATCTACGGCTACAATAATGTATCCATGCCCCTTGGCCGAGTGGGGGTGACATGTCATGAAATTGATACCCCATTTTGCAAAGGGACCAATAGAGACCAAAGGGTAAAGAGGAGCGGGATGTGAGCATATCTTATTATTATAGGTCTGGCAAGCGTGCAATTTTGGGACGACGATTATGCAATCGTTAAATAAAGAAGGCCAAAAATACCCTGCTCATAAGATATTCTAGTTAGTAGCATACCCAGACATATGACCACCACAGGCTCTAGAATGGCAGTCATTTAAGGCTTTCCCATGACGATAAAGAGTATCCCTGAGGCAGTTTCGAAAAACTGAGTCAATCCCACGACGATAAAAAGTATCCCTGAGGATAATATATTGAAGGGCTTGGTAGCGTATTCGACGCTGGTTAGTACTGAACAAATTGGGCCTGAAAGTTTGGGTTTGGAGATATATGATGATATCACCATACCAAATATCATCGGAACTAATTAGGAAAATGGATTCATCAGGTAATGAATCGGCTGCTACATTTTCCGTTTCAGAGTAGGGAAAGTCACATATCAACTCGACAAACACTAAGGACTTCTTGGATTTATCTCATTCGAATTCCAAGTCAAACTTCTGGAGGATCACAATCCATTTGAAGTATTTTCCCCCTAGAAATTGATGCGTGAGAATGTGTTGCATAGGGTTTCAGTTAGAAATTACCGTAGTCTTGCAAGAGAGGATATAGTGCGGGAAACGTTGAACTGCTTGGACGGCTGCTAAGGCCAGTTTTTCGACATGTAAATACTTGGTTTCGATAGGTGTTAGATTTCGAATCAAGTAATAGATAACATGTTCATCATGAGAATCATCCTCTTGGACAAGAACCATAGCAATGGTGTAATCCGAGGCTGCGAGGTAGAGGAAATAATCGTGACTGTAATCAGGGGGGGGGGAAGAGAAGTGGAGCACGTGTCAGGGATAGTTTCAAAGCTTCGAAGGCTTTGTTTGTGATGGTATCCCATACGGAATCAGACCCCTTTTTGAGTAGTCACGTAAATCCAAGAGTTATCTTGGCGTAGTTCGGGATGAAACGACGAAGAAAGTTTGCTTTCCCTTGCAAAATTTGTAACTGGCGAAGTGTAGAAGGAGGAGGGACATTGAGAATCACCTCTACCTTTAAAGGATCTACCCTGATCCCTTGACGTGAAACAATAACGCCTAGAAGTCGTCCAGATTCTACGCAGAAAATGCATTTGTGAGGATTCAAGCGTATATGGTAAAATCGACAGCGGATGAAAATGGCTCGGAGGTGGATTGGATGATCGACTCGGTGCATGGAATGAGTGGGTAAGTCATCAATATATGGTTGCATGATGTGCTTGATATCATGGAAGGCATAAGACATAGTGCGTTGAAAAGTTGCGCCAGTGTTCTTTAGACCAAAAGGAAGTTTCTGATAGGTGAAAGTGCCCCAAGGACAAATGAAAGCGGTTTTGTGTTGATCCCTGGGAACAATATTGATTTGATTATATCTGGATAAACCATCCATCAGAGAAATGATTTCGCTTCTGGCACAATCGTCGACAATCTGATCGACGAAGGGGGTAGGAAAGTTGTCTTTAGGACAAGCTTTGTTGATATCCCTATAATCAACACATACATGGATAGTGCCTTGTTTCTTGTCGATCGAGACAAGATTGGAAACCCAGTCAGTGAGGACCACCAGGTAAATAAAGTCGGCTTTGAGAAGTTTCTCGACTTCAAGCTTGATAGCAGCCGCTTTACATGGGTGAACTGGACAAAGGCGTTGCCGGACGGGTTTAGCGTCTGGGTATGTCATAATCTCATGTATCACAATGTCGGGGTCGATGCCCGACATTTCTTCATAGCTCTAGGTGAAGACATCACGAAACTCTTTGAAAAGTGACGTGTAGGTGATGATTTCGTTAGGGGAAAACAAAGCTACTATATGCACATTTTCAACAATTCCAGGTTTGATGGATATGTCGAGGGGAATAGTGGGTGAGATATTGCTTAAGTTCCCTTCGGAAAACACATCGTGTGTGGACTCGGGAACGGTGGAAACGATGACAATGGTCAATGGTTGGTAGCTCTCAATGGTGTGTTGTTCCAGGAAGAGGATAGAATGGTGATGGCCATCATTCCAGAGGGTGTCTTCCATGACAGACATAATCATCTCGTATGTGGGAAAAATGACGTGGAAAGGATCTAGAGATAAATCACCAAGAGAGGGGGTAGAAGGGGTTGTCGATTGAATGGCCTGATAGGCGGATTCGACTGGACTTAAAGGCATTTCGTCGCCATAACGAAGATGATCACTGGGGTCGGGTACCATCCATGGGTCATGAGATGCAGGGGTTCCATGAATCGAGGTGGATATCATGTTGATTGAAGCGAAAAACGAGTGTGGAACATCGGGTGGTGGAATGGGGAAAGTACCCATTAATGAAGAGTCTTTGAGAAGACCTACACTGATGTTCTCGTAACCCGGTGGGGTTTTAGCGATGAATGGTATGTTGCTAGTACGCGTATCTGAGTTAAAGAAGGCTAATTGGTCAATGGTAATGACCTTTCCTTGATGTGGGAAATGTACAACACGAAAAAGAGTGTAAACAACTGCGTGCATGGAATCAATCCAGCTACGGCCAATAAGAAGATTGTAATCGAGAGGAGTGTCAAAGACTTCTACTTCGACTTGGACCGTTTTTCCTTCTAGCATTATTGGCAACTAAGGAAGGACACCGTAAGGCTTAAAACAGGAGCCATTGAAGGCTTTGAGTGTGTTATGGGATTCAGTCAAAGAGGGAGAGCCAATGGATTTCCAACAGGTAACAGACATGACACACGTCGAGGCACCCTCGTCGATGATGGTTCTACAAATGTTTTTGTCGGAGACAATCACTTGGATTTGGAACATGAGTGGAGGGGGTAACCTTGGAATGTGATCTTCCAAGTAAAAAATTATTAAATTCGAATCCATTAGGTCAATTCCACTGATAGATTTCAACCATGCCTTCCGTTGTGTGGGAAAACTTTGAAGGACTTCGAGGGTTGACATCGCGAAAGGTGCTTGGGATAGATCTTCAACAATGTTGTAGTTCTGGGCAGCACGAGCATGAGGATTGAAAGCCGATTTTTGAATGATGCCCTTTGGAGGGGGGCGAAGAACTGTGTCAAGGCTCGTTCGTTCAAGATGAAGAGGACTGTTGGTAGGTGGAGTCGTGGGAGATGGTTGAACCAATGAAGGAGGTATATCATCAACCTTCTCTTTGGAGGGAGAATAATCTTTGGCTCGAGTGGTAAGTGCGATGCCATTCTTCTATGAATTGCCAGTACACATTAACACATAGGATGTAGTGGAAGGGGAAGGTTGGTCATTAATGACCAATTGGGCCTGTTGTTGAGAGGGGAAGGGTTGGGACAAAATGGTCAAAGTGGGTGGTTTCAGGGCCCCTTGAAGGAACTTAGTAACCTCAACACATCGTGGACAATCCTTCATGTAGTGATCATCACCACAGATAAGACAAGGGTAGCAAGGTTTGCACTTATCCCTATCGTCAACAAGTGGGGTTTTGGTTCTCTTTGCTTGAGAAGTATTTTTTTCCTCCTTATTCTTACCCTTTCCCTTTCTGGATTTGTTTTTACCGGTTGGGGTAGACTGAACAGCATTTACCTCAGAAGTCTTGCTGGTGGGAGGGGTAGGAGATGGAGCATTTTGAACATTAGAAGAAATGGGTTTGGGGTTGTTGCTTGAGGGAGAATGTGGTTGGGCATGGAAAGTGCCAATCACACCGTCGACTGCATGAGAAGCAGCTGGAGTAGTTGAAGTGGAGGAAGTGGAAGGATGAGGTGCATCAGGGAGTAAGTCGTAAAGAGTACCCATCTGTGAGTAAATGAGGTCAAGGTATTCAGCACGACTTATGCCCTGTTCTTCCATGACAACTCCACCCATGGCGATGTCATGACCGATGTCGTTCACAAATGATTTTGTGAACCACTCTTCCAGTAATTGATCGGGAAGTTTGAGTTTGTTGAGATGTTGTCTCTGTCGCCACTCATGAATGTGATCGGATATATCAGTGGCTTTGTTTTGTTTGACAGAACTCAAAATCTTGGTCCCTGTTTCATAACGGATTGGTAACTGGTAGTGGGTGAGGAAATTCCATAGTTAGGGTGTTGAAGTTGGCGAAGAAACCTCGTGGTAATTCTATATACCACTTCGCAACAGAACCTGTGAGAGTATTTTGAAAAAGACGTAAATGTATAGAGTCATCCATCAAGGAGTTGGATGAGCACTATTGAAACAGAACTTAAATTTTTACTTTAAGAACAAAATGTTTGATATCCTGGAGTCTTTGCAC
>JZKD02S1868823.1:57643-70674 GCA_000966675.3 Picea glauca | reverse complement strand
TTTTACTTTTCAAAAAGATCTACACCATGGTGGTGAAAGTAAGGAAAACCAATAACTAACGAATAAGCAATAAACAAAACCCAAACCAATCTTTCAATGGAAACAAAAATGACAAGCAGACAAGACTAGTCTTTTCAATTGCACGAGAACAATGATTTTCCAAATAATGAGCAAACGAGAAAGACAAACAATCCCAACTTTCAAACTGATCACCGACTCCTAACCAAACAAGTACTCAGATTCTAGGATCAGAGATTATATCCTTGCTAAGAAAAGTCAAGAGATGAGAGTTGAGAAAAAGATGGACAAGAAGAGCCTTTGATTTCCAAAGACTGATCGTGCACAAAATCCGAAGTCAAGAAACACTCAACCAGTGGCCCAAGAAGTTCTTATCAGACACCTATACAGATCTGGGCATCTGAGCATACAAAATCCTTAAATCCAAAAAAATTTAAAAAAGGGTTCGCATGCTATGAGTAATGTACAGTGCGAGAATGGAGCATTCTCACAGACTGGCTTTAATCAGGATGCGAGAATCTCGCACTGGAATGAAAGGCAGAGTGTGAACACAAGGGGTTCTCGTAGGCCACGGAGGGGTTTAGTGCGAGAAGGCCTGAAACTAGGCAAAATTTTGGAAAAAGACAAAAAAAATGAAGGGACTTCTGGACCCAGAGAGTCTGTCAGCGTTTCCTAAAGAGTCAGAGATTGATAGAAATGAAGAAAGGTAAGGCAAGAGAAAATGGCCAAGGAAAAACACCAAAAACCACTAAAAAATGGGTTGCATCCCCAATGGACTTGCCAATTTTGTTATCGGACTAATCGATAGGTGCAGACACTAACAGATCTCCCTAGATCCACCTGGATCTAGAACAAAATAGGACATGACATGACTCTTTCCCTAAGTTACGACTATTGAATTAGCTAGTAAGGAGGAACAAGTGACATACCTTTGTATCACTTCCTTAGGTCTCTGTCACTCCCACTTCACTCTGGTGATCTCGTGAGGTCAAGACCAAGACAACACAAACCAACCAAAGTGAAGATAACAAAATGTATTCAATTGTCAACTTATGTGTATGATTAAGGAATTACACAATAAAGTAAGAATGACTTTATGGGAAAGGGACATGCCGATGTATCATATTAATTGAAAGTAGAAGATACAAACTGATCACCTTAATGTCGCAAGCTTCCTTTTGGTGACTCTTGGTTCCAACACACACACTTTCTTTGTCCTTGCATGAAGAAGATCCAATTCCTCTTGATAGACCTACTAGAGTCTCCAAGCTTCTGTTCAAGCTGGGTTCTTCACACGATTCCTTCACCAATTCTTCAATTAATCTTGCTTAACCTTTTCCATGAGAATCCTTTCAATATATAGGAGAGGGTGAGATGGTTACATGGATGAGAATTATCCCACCAAATCAGGGAACCCAGTAAAATGACAACCATACGAATGCCAACCCATTTTCTAGAAGATCCCTTTCTAGAACCCTTGAGACTTCTTCCCTTTTCCAAGCTTGAAAACAAGTTTGCACCCTATGTATAGATCACAGTGTGAGAAGTTCTCACCCTAGATGAAGGTGGCCTGCGAGAATGGGTCATTCTCGCACCCTAGTCTATAAGCATCCTGCGAACTCACTTTGAAAATATGTCTTCTAGAAGGAGATAAATGCCACTTTTCTCAGGAGAAAGTTTTTGTTGGGAGCTTGAGTACATCATTGTTAATACATCACCAAGATGACCAAAATCATGTGTAACAGACCCTAGAGTCAAGATTGTTCTGCATGGACCTCAGGATCCATCCATGGCATGGTGGACTGAGGTGATGAGGTGGTTGGGGGATGGTAGGGTTCCAACGCCCTACAACGATGTGTTTTTCTTCTGGTGGCATCGACAAGTGATAGCTCTGGAATACTACCCAAATACAGGTCTCGACTTTAGAGGAGATCCATACATGCCATTACCACCAATTTCCTCCTGCGGAGACATAGGTATGAATTTTTTTTTAATATTTCATTTTTTGGTAGAAGAAAACAAAAATATTTTTGGATGATGTCAAGTACTAATTAAAACATGTATGCTACGTGGATGTTGGTCCGCAATGGCCAAATGGACTCCCATGAAACCAGTGGAGGCATTGGGGGGAGGAGCTAGCGGGAGGATACGTTGAGAGAGTGCTTCAAAATGTGTCGAGAAACCTATCTTGTTTGACACAAAGAATTCCCATGGTTGAGGTAAAGGATCTATCGGAGACAATGTAGTGGTAGGTGGTAGGTATGCCCCATGCTTGGGTGTGACTCTTCCAGTGTCTCACAAAATCCATACTATGCTATCATGACACACATTTGGTACCACAGACATAGATTTCATGGTTATTGTATGATTGGTCGTATATGTATTTTGAGGGTGTGAGCCCCAATTTTGTACTATAACACCGATTTTTGGAGAAATGAAATATAAAAATCATTGGTATTTGACTTTAATTATATTACAATCTGTACATTGGTGAATGTGTTTTCTTTGCTTTAGTTATGTGACAAATGCCAATCTAAAACATAGTTAGTGTATTCATCGGATACATAATTAGAACTTCTAGGTATGTGATGATAAGTAATAAAATAAAAATTTCATTCCAAAAGTCGTTCCTGTAGGAATCGTCAGAGTAGAGTAGAGTCTCGCACACGGTAACTGTTGTTCAACTAACATACTACTAACTGGGAGTCTAGGAGAACTTCTAAAGAACGAATACCATGTGAAACAACATCGCGTAAAAGCTCTATAGCGGTGCTATATTTGACCACATTATTCATTGATGGCCCTAGGAAAACGCCACCTGAAGACACCAGTTGACCCTCGGGTGAGTAAAGAACCCAAGCAGTAGAAGTCAGGATCTATGTATGACGATTAGCCCCATCTGTGAATCCTAAGTATATCAAATACTCTGTTGACATCTTCCAACCAAGGGAAAACTCGATAAGCAAGCCAATGACGAAAGGGGAAAATATATATACACTAAAATACCTTAGTATACAAAGAGTTCTGCCCAAGATTGGGGCTCAAGCGTAATATCTTTTCAAGTAGATCCCATTCTCGGGCTCAGGCAGCATATTCCCTTCATAATCTTCAAATTCGTATGCTCTTTTTTCTAAGACACGTCACATGATATGAGGACCCTGCCACATGGGGTTGAACTTGCCTACCCCTAGTGGTTCTTTGTCTTGGTCATACAAGATGACCAATTCATCCTCAGCATACTGTCGAGGACAGATATATTTATCATACCGGACCTTAACACGTTGTTGATTTTCTTCGATATCCATAGAGGCATCTCGATGCTTCTCATATAGACTCCCTAGGTGTACGAGGTGTTTGAGATCAGAAGTCCCAGGTAGGAGATTAAATTCAAATCTAAGAGAAGGGATTTTGCATTCAATAGGTAGGATCAACTCCACACTGTGCACTAACTGGAAAGGAGAAAAACCAATGGAAGTTTTAACCGAGGTTCGGTATGCCCAAAGTGTGGGGTAAAACATGATATGCCAATTAGATTTTCTCTGGATGATATTTTTATGAAAAATGGTCTTGAGAGACTTGTTCACGGCCTCCACTTGTCCATTTTCCTAGGGATAGTAAGGGGAAGAATGAAAATGTTTAAACCCTAGTTTCGACACTAATTATTTCATCATTTCATTATGATAGTGACTGCCATGATCAGTGACAATCTCACTCGGGATTTCAAACCTTCCTATAATTTGATTGGATACGAAAAATGCAGCATCATTACCATCAGATTTAATTATAGGCATGGTCTCATCCCACTTAGTAAAGTAGTCTATGACAACGATAATATAAGTTGGGTTGCAATCCACAAAATCCACCCCCCACTTGGTGAAGGGACCAACGATAATGATTGGGTGAAGAGGGGAAGGATGTGAACACATCTTCTGAGTGAAAACCTGGAAGGGGTGAGACTTCTTGACCACTTTGACACAATATTTAAAAATAGAAGGCCAAAAATAACCGGCACGCAATATCTTTTAGGTTGTCGCAAGCCCGGATAGATGACCAACACAAGCCCCACTATGAAAATCATTAAGGATAGACTCAACCTCTTATTGAGTCAATAAATGATGCAATATATTATCTATGCCTCAGTGATACAAAGTGTCACCAACGATAAGGTAGTTCTTAGCTTGATATCGTATATGTTGTCGATCATCTCTCGAAAGATGATGAGGGAACTTCAAGGTTTGAAGGTAGATCAAAATATCTCCATACAAGAGGTCTAACGACGAGACAAGGAAAATGTGTTCATCTTCAAATGAATTGACATGAGTAACATCCTCATCTAACCAAGGTAATTTCAATATTAACTTGGCAAAAACTAGTGATTTATTGGATTTTGTTAAAGCAAAATCGAGATCAAAATCTTACAAGATGACAATCCATTTATTATATTTCCCCCCTATGATACATCGAGTAAGGACATATTTAAATGGATTGACATCAGCAACCACGGTAGTTTTGCAAAGAAATATATATTGTCGTAATCTTTGAACCACGTGTACGACAACCAAAGATAGCTTCTCAACATGAGAGTACTTGAGTTCAGGGCTGACTAAGTTTTGACTAAGATAGTAAACGACATGCTCACGGAGCTCATCATCCTATTGAACTAAAACCATACCAATCGTTCCTTCGGACGTAGTGATATAAATAAAGTAATCTCTACTGTAGTCTAGAGGCTTCAACAAAGGTGTCGATACCAAGGCTTTCTTAATAGCATCAAAGGATTCCCGAGCTCACTCATCCCATATAACATAGTGTCCTTCTTCAAGAGATGCATGAAAATCTTAGTAATATTGGCATAGTTTACTATAAACCGACGTAAAAAGTTAGCTTTCCTCTATAAACCTTGAAGCTGACGAATAGTGCACGGGAGAGGCAATCGAAGTATTGCCTCAACCTTTAAAATATCCACCATGATCCCAATCTTAGAGACTAAGAATCCTAGAAGATGACCTGACCTAACACAAAAAATGCACTTATGAGGGTTCAAACGGATGCAATAATAGCGACATCTTTCAAAAACTAGTCGAAGGTGGGTAGAGTGATCCACTCTCTTGTGAGAATGAGCAGCGAGATCTTCAAGGTAAGCTTCGACTATATGCTTGATATCGTGAAACATGAAGTTCGTGGCTCGTTAGAAGGTTGCTCCGATGTTTTTAAGGCTGAAAGGAATTTTTCGGTAAGCGAAAGTACCCCAAGGACAAATAAATGTCGTCTTATGTTGATCCTCGGGTTTAATATGAATTTGGTTGTATCCTGAAAATCCGTCCATAAAATAAAAAACCTTTCTCCCTGCACACTCATCAATAATATGATCAATGAAGGGTGTCGAGAAGTTTTCTTTAGGACAAGCCTTATTCAGGTCTAGAAAATCCATGCATACACAGATGGTTCCTTGCTTCTTATTCATGGAAACGGGGTTGGATACCCATTCAGTCAATGGAACCAGGTAGATAAATCCAACATTAAGTATTTTCTCAACGTTTACCTTAAAAGAAGGGGCCTTCCTAGGATTGACAGCTCTAATTTGTTGTTGAATAGGTTTAGAGTCTAGGTAATTTTTAATATCATGTTCGACAATTCAAGGTTTGATTCCTAGCATCTCTTCATATGACCAAGAGAATACATCGAAGAATTATTTGAAGAGCTCGGTGTAGATCATAATTTCTTTCAGCGAACAATCTACATCGATATATACATTTTCAACCTTACTAGGAATATTCAAGATATCGATCGTGATGGTAGGAGAGATAATCGACATGTTTCCTTCATCATAAATACCATGTGTATCAAGTGGAACTATGACATGATTGACTATCTCGCTCAAGGTAGATCTAAAATCATTTTGTTTGATTCTAGCAAGCTCTAGGAGGAAATAAGAGCGATGGTGTGTATCATCCATATTAAGTTCCAAAGACCTGAATACAAAATATCACAATAGTACCAAAGATATCTAAATACAATCACTACACAAGATATATGAAACAATATAGAAAAACACCACTTTATTATATCAAACTCTTGAGGTAGGACAACACCATACAATGGATCCTATTATGGAAGGGATCCTCTCCAATTCACTTGCCTCTTCGAGGGGGCTTCCTTCTATTGAGCTACCGCTCCAAATACAAAACTTCTCTTCATATCCCATTACATTGCTTTAACCCCTTTATATAATGCTACCATCACTTAAGAATATTCTAGAGGAGGAATCTTCTAGAAGCATAACCTTCTAAGAATTCCTCTTACATTTATTATATCTAACTACCCATTTATTATATCTAACTACCATAGTGGGCCTTATTTAATAATATAGTGGACCTAGTCCACCTTACATTCAATAACCTCCACTACCTCTATAGATACCTAGCATTCCATCACCCTTATGAAAGTGTTTTCCTCAACGCTTGTTATGAGAGTGGACAACCATATATCAGGGTTCCATGGATAATTGTGGACCATAATGTTGAAGAAGACTGGAGAACCAAGGTCCCATGTAGAAAGGAAATCCACCATGCTGAAGTAGTCCAAACACCATTGTAAACCTAGGTCCCATGTCCAAATTCTCATGTGAACTCCCTATGGAAGATTTCAGAACCAAATAACCAAATCAAAATGATGCTCCAAAGACTGACACCTGTCATGTGGTTCCAAATAAGAAGATCCATCCACATAGTGGAAAAGGTTCATAGCAGAATCTGGAAGGAATAATACCATTGTAGAATATGCAAGATGGGCATTGGTAATAATCATTGGCTCCCGATTTGTCACATTGATATTCTCTATGGAAGGTGGATTGGATTAGAGTCATCAAATAAAATATGAAAGTGATTGTTATCCCAAAAATGACAACTATCCATATACCAATCATCACAATCGGCCTCAAAATCATACCAAGCATATATTTCTTGATTATATTCATCCCCGATGTCCGCCATAAGAAATATCTCATGCATGATATCCAATGAATCTTGAATACTATGAAAACTATCCTTGAGGCCATCTGCAAGGTCATGCAATGTGAGGCCATCTACAAGGTCATGCAATGTGTCATTCAATTGGGCTTTGAATGCTTCGGTCATCTGTAGATTTTCTTTGACCCTTTGAGAGGAAATAGCCATTGGAAATACCACATAAATATACCAAAATAAATATCTTAAAATAATGTATCCAATTGTATTGATCTGGTAACAATCTGAGCACCCTATGAAAAGTTATGAACTTTGCAGTTTCGTTGTTGTCACGAAAAACCCCCAAAAATAGTTGATTTTAAATCAATTATATCTTCACTTCCAGATATCTGATTTGGACGATTGTTTTTTGAAATTGGGTTAAATTGTGAGAGGAACTCTGATATGAATTTGTTTTTTAAAAATGCATCCCCAAATGCTACATAAATTAGAAAAATCATGTGGCTTTCCACGGAAAAAAAAACCTTGAAAATTGCAGATTTTAAAATGAAAATAACTTGATTTTCCGGACTCCATTTTAGACATTTTTTCTTTTAAATTAGGTGTTTTTATGAGGGGAAATAAGATATACAACTAGTTTTTGAAAATTGTACACCAAACCCTATATAAATCGTCTGAAATGTCGCCACCGTCTTTGTTTTTCAAAAAAAAAATATCTGCAAAAAATAAAAATATTTGCCCACACTTCCTACCAAGGAAAGTGCTCTGATACCACTTGTTAAGTTCCAAAATCCTAAATACAAAATATCACAATAGTACCAAATATATCTGAATACAATCACCACACAGGGTATATGAAACAATATACAAAACCACCACTTTATTATATCAAACCCTTGAGGTAGGGAAACACCATACAATCGATCATATTATGGAAGGGATCCTCTCATGTTCACTTGTCTATTCGAGGGGGATTTCTCCTATTGAGATACCGCTCCAAATACAAAAATTCTTTTCATATTCCATTACATTGATTTAACCCCTTTATATAGTGCTACCATCACCTAAGAACATTATACAGGAGGAATCTTCTAGAAGCATAACATTCTAAGAAGTCCTCTTACATTTATTATATCTAACTACCCATTTATTATATCTAATTACCATAGTGGACCTTATTTAATAATATAGTGGACCTAGTCCACCTTACATTCAATGACCTCCACTACCTCTCTCGATACCTAACAATCCCATGGCCTATTAGAACCATTCATGGAATCTACAATTGCTTCATCCGAGGGTAAATTATCATTGAAGTAGTCATGTGAGAAATATTATGAAGTGGCCCACACGGGCTTAAGAATGGGATCCTCCTCGTCCGTCTATGAGGTGACATGATCTAGGTTGGTAGAAGAGTCAAGAACATCCTGATACACTATCCCTACTGCCAAAAGTGGCATGGCCATTCCAGTATGTGAATGATCTTCACAAGACACAGTCGAGGAAGGTAGGGTCCAAGGAACATTAAAATACGAAGTGCAGAAAGGAACAGATCTCATTGATGAAGCAGACCTACTGGACATGGCATAGATATGATGAATCAGTGCCACAAAATCAAAGGTACCCATAAGGGATTAATACATTCTGACACCAATATTCTCAGTTGTCAACTGAGAATTGTCGATCATATGGATCGATGGTTCAACTGATGCATTGGGGATATCATATGCAAAGGACAACTGATCGATTCTCACGATCTTCCCATCATGAGGAAAACATAAAGTACAAAAGACGGACGATATGACAACAGTCATAGTATAAGTTCAGTTATGTCCTAGTAACAAGTTATATTCAAGGGGCACATCAACCACCTCGACATCTACCTCCACCTTCTTCCCACCTAAATGAACTATGAATGAAGGAATAATATCGTGGGGATGGAAAGAATGACCATCAAATGTAGTCAACATGGTTGTAGATTGAGAGAGGTTCAGAGAGCCAATGGATTTAAAATAGGCTAGGGACATCACACATGTTGCAGTGCCTTCATAAATAACAATACATTTGATGGTATACTTTGAGTAATCCACATGGATTTGGAAAGACACATGGTAAGGTAAGCGAGGCTTCACATCCGTGACGTTAAACTTGATAACCTTAGAGCCATAGGGGTCTAGATCTCCTAACATAGATAAAAATGGATTCCTCTGTAAAGGACACGTCTGGAGTACCTCCAAAGATGACATCACACAAGGGATTTGACCCAAATCCCCAAGAATAGAGTAATTATGGGCAGCTCTAGAATTAGGGTTGTGCGTAGAGCAGTTGAGTAATCCTTTCGAAATATGAGGCAGAGGCTCCAGTTTTTTTTATCTGTAAGGAATCTTCAGAGGAGGGGGAGACTATATACCTGGAACATCCTGTGAAGAACTGTAATCACAATACCAAGTGGCTACATTAACCTGAGACTTGACCATATTGATGCATAGGCGATCACTGTCTTGCGCTGGAGGGTTTTGACTTCCACTCATTACATTTCTGGCATTATAGGAACTCGAGGCCATGTGTTGATTATGTGGAAAAGGATTAGTCAACACATCAGGCAGTAGAGATAATAGCCTCACAACTTCCGTAAGTTTGGGGCACAAGTGGGTAAGGTGATCATCCGTACAAAGCTTGCAAGGAAACTTCACCTTTCACCTTTCTTTCTTTCCCTCACCATCATTATTGTTCGATTTCTCATTGTTAACATTGTCCTTGGGTTTATTATTATTATTATTCCTCCAACCCTTACGATTTTTACCATGTCCTTTCCTTTTATTCCCTCTTGGTTGCTGGTTACCATTCGTGTTGATTGACGATTGCACAGAATGTACGTCCACTGATTGAGTGGGAGTGGAGGACACAGACGAAGCTTGTCCTCCTACAGAATTACTTAGAGACAAATATTTCAACTATCTTGTCACCAAGTCTGTAGATTTAACATTTGCAAATCCTATAATTCCATTGGCATGAGGCCCAGGCTTTTGTCTAGGGTCGTAACTTGACCTCAGTGTGTCAGGAAGATTTTTTTATAACATCCTAGACTGAGCATATATAAGATATAACTATTGGGATTTAAAAATCGCTTCTTCCTCAGATGTAACTTTGGATGTAGAGACATCATTTCAAATATAAGGTTGTAAATACTTAAGGAACCATTCCAATAGGAACTCCATAGGAATGTAGGCCTTGATCAACCTCTTTTGTCTACGCCACTCTTGGATTTGATTCGAGATATGGATGGCTTTGTCATGGTGGAAGGCCGAAAAAAGTTATATTCCGACATTGTAACGAATCGGTAATTGGAAGTGGTTGAGTAAGACTAAAACCATATGATTAAAAGTTTCATACCCCCCCCCCCGGGTAGCTCTATGTACCATTTCGCTGTGAGCCCCGTGAGGGTGCGTTGAAACAATGTTAAATGAATAGAAACATCATTAATGGAATTAAAAGAGCACCAAAGATGGAAAGTAGTGATGTGATCACCAAGATTGTCACCAGTCTTTCCCTCGAATTTTGGAATATCTGAATAAATCTTGGTGGGGACGAGGGGCCATGTCAGATCATGATGCACAAGGTCATTCATTAATCGAGACAATTCTGGAAAATTGAGCATGGACAGAAAAGGGAGACGAGGTTGCAACATCTTTCCCCAAGCTCCCGAGAAATATTGGTGTTGGGGAATCACAACCCATCCAGGGTTCTCATATGCACCATGGCCCTGTCTGGGATTGTATAACCCCCCTCCGAACTGATTCACAAGGGGTTGGTTGGGCACCATTCTAGTAGGAATGTTATGATGAGGATTATAAATATTTCCCCCAACTGAAGTAGCTCCAGGTTGGGGGTTTCCCAAGGTGTGAAACTGACCCCCTCCAGGTGTGAATCCAATGGATAGAAATGGATTCATCATGCCAAACGTGTTGGTCAGAATCGGTGTGGAGGAGGTAGGTGTAAAGGAAGGAACATAAGAAACATATTTTTCCTCAGGTTGACCACTCCATCCAGGAGCATTAAGACCAGGATTAGACCAGGGGTGAAAAGGAGGTAGGCTTCCAACCATAGAGATCGTTTGTGGAATATGAGCCTTGCTAAATGAGAATGGAATATGTGAATGAGCCATGCCCCCAAGTACAATACTAGTATTTGGATTAGACACTGGAATGGAGGATGAAAATTGTGATGTGAAATTTGACATACCATAAGGAAAGGGGATAGAGGTCGTAGGGATGGACTGAGTATTGTATCTCGATGAATGACAAAGAGACCCAAAAGGGTTTGTGACTATAGGTTGAGTGTTAACTATAGGCCAGATAGGAGTGATGATGGGAACCTCTGGCACTACAACCATGGTGGTTGAAGGTTTCGAAGGAGTATCATTAACTATAGTGGGTATGGGAGTCGAAGGACTCCCAATATCTTTCTGAATCGACTTGGTACTCATACTTGTATGACCCACAATTCTATTAAGTGGAGGTGTGTGCACTACGTTTGATAAATTTACACCTTTTAGAAGGAAAAGACTTAAGATGTGGTGGTAACTTTAACAAATGGAAAGACCTGTGAAAAAGTTGGTCTGGCTCCATGATGAATCAAGAATTTTGATATAGAAACAAATTCTAAGGCCAACTAATAATCAAAGAGCACACCAAAATATGAAAAAGGCCAATATGCACACAAATAGGATAAAGTGGTTTAAAGGGGCCTCCCTCCCTAAAGTAGGTATGCCTCTCCCAAGAGGGGCCTGAGACTCCCTGCAAAATATCGGAGGTATCAGAATTATTTATAAGGGCCCTCGTGGGATTAAAAACCATTCATTCAAATCCCCCCAGAGAGGTAATCCTCCATAAAGGTTGTGTGTTGATTAACCCTTATATGACCCAGGGTACCTGCAGAATAACCCCTGCAAGTAACCTATGTGAATACCAATGTCAAGCAACTAAGTCACCACAATATAATCAATGCGCAGGAAAACAGTCGTAAGTTAGCTCTATCGTATGGGTATGGTAATAAATATGAAATATTGAAAGCACCACCTATAACAGAGGTAAAGGTACTAGAAAGACCCCCATATACAACTAGATCCCCAGAAATATCTATGACACTAAGAAGGTATTGAAGGGGTATCTTCTCAACCAACTTCACGCGAGCCCGTGCTTAACTTTGGTGTGAGCGGAGCCTCCTGATGTCACTAATTATATAATGGATTTCACCACTCCCTTAGTCATACACATATATTGAGTTTAATAGCCTTGGAGAAGTCTACTCACAAAATCTTATTCCAAGGCTCTAAATCTTAAGCTAGTTTGTGCACCGTGAAAAATAAAATTGTTTCTAATCAATTTGAAATTGATCAACATTACTTTTAGTGGATTTTCTTACTCAAAAGGTGAGGTCATGAAACTGATGATGTTACAACTCAGCAAGTAAAATAAATAAATATGAATATAATGCAAAGTCCTAACTTCAATTCCCAATAAATGATAAGATTTTCAAAATGTAACTTTCAATTCAATTATGCAATTTCAAATAATATGCAATCTTTCTATACATGTACTAAGATCAACGAAAAGAACCCAAAATATCAAATGCCAACAATGAAAAATGTATGTTTTGTTTTTGTATTTTCAATATAAAAGAATGAAAATGCAAGGAATGAACAACAACTTGATATAAAGACCCTACTGTATGTAAACAGAGACAAACCAAGTAGAATATCAAGAAGAGAACACCCAACCTGGGATGCAAGGAAAACCAATGAAAATGATGATGAGTAAGAAAAATTGCCTGAAAATTCAACCAAAGAAAGGTTTCCTATCACACTGTAGGAACTTAAAAGTCATGACAGAGACCTATGAAGACTCAGAAACCATCAAAACTGTTGGTTTTTATTCATATGAGATATGAGAGATATTCGATATTTTATTACAATAATGAGTGTTCCATATATAGGGAACATAAGGTGACCATCCATGAAAGGATGTGTCCCTTGAATAATCAATAACT
>JZKD02S1868823.1:38240-57035 GCA_000966675.3 Picea glauca | reverse complement strand
GGATCTTTCACCACAGGCACACACCTATGAGTGAATGTCGACTTGATGCTAACTGACACGTGGAAATCACTTCAAGCACCTCGAGTCCATATTATTCCTTGTCATGATCAAGGAATGACTACGTCTGGGCCCATTTATCACAAGTGCACCTTTGTGATAAATGTATCCTATCTCCCTTGGTCTGTAGCCTAATGTAGGAGAAGTTATGCTCGATGATGAAACATCAACACTCCCTCTTAGCTAGGGAGGTATCTTTCCATAGTAGTACACAACTATTGTCCAGAGACATGCAATCTCTGCCAGTGGTACAAAACCACCATAGTAGTAAACAATTTTTCACACATGGCACTCCTAGGTGGAATTCTAGAGGCTAATCCATCTAGGAACACTTAGGGTCAACTCCCCATAGTGTGAGACATCAAGGGTCAACTCCCTTGACATGTCCTCATGTTCTATGAACATGGGACGATGGGCTATAAGCCCAAATGCACTTATTCCTTCTTGAATAAGTGTCCTCACAGATCAACTCAACTCAATTCACAGAGGAGTACGATTTGTAGAAAGTTTGTCACACATGGCACTCCATGTGGAATTATAGAGGCTACACCCTCTATAAACACTAGGGTCAACTCCCATAGTGTACAATGTCAAGGGTCATCTCCCTTGACATGTACTCATCTGCTCTCCACATGCGATGTTGGGTTATAATCCCAACTGCACTTATTCCTTCGCGAATAAGTTTTCCACTTATCCCTTCTCGGATAAGTGTCCTCACTGATCAACTCAAATCAATTCATAGAGGAGTACGGTCTAGAGAAATTTTGTCACACATGGCACTCCATGTGGACTTCTACAGGATACACCCTCTAGAAACACTAGGGTTAAATCCCATAGTGTATGACATCAAGGGTCAACTCCCTTGACATGTCCTCATGTTATCTCCACATGGGATGTTGGGTTATAAGCTCAACCACACTTATCCCTTCTCGGATAGGTGCCCCACTTATCCCTTCTTGGATAAGTGTCATCACAGATCAAATCAATTTAGTCACATAGGAATATGATCTGGAGAATGTCTCAGGAAGTTGCAAACATCAACACTCCCTCTCAGCGACGGATGCATTCTCTGCCACGCCAAGTCTGTCACAGAAGTACTTAAATTTCATCCTGGTTTGGTAAGAACATCAACAACTTCCTCATTTGTAGGAAGGTATTGCACCAATACTTCCTTCCTTTGCACCATGTCTCGGATGAAATGGTACTTGATCTCAATGTGGTTCAATTTGTCATGAAACACTAGATTATCAAATATCTTCACCCAACTTTGGTTACCATAATGAATAATGGTGGAATCCAGCACATGTTCGGATATAAATGCAAGGATCTTGTGAAGCCACACTGCTTCACAAACTGTACTTAATGCAATGTATTATGCTTCTGTTGTGCTCAACGCCACAGAAGTTCATTTCCTGCTACACCTGGAAACCATGAAAGATCCCAAAGTAAAGCAACACCTGAAGGTTCTCTTTCTGTCCATTACGCTCCCTGCCCAATCATAGTAAATAAATTCTTTCCATATCATATCAATACTGGAAGTATATCTCAAACCATGTCGAACTGTGCCTCGCAAGTATCTCAACACATGTTTCACAACAATATAGTGTGTCTATCTCAGTTGACTTATAAACTAGCTAAGTGCACTCACTGCATAGCAAATATTTGGTCTGGTGTTAACCAGATACATCAATTATCCAATCAGCTGTCTGTACAGATTCAAATCAATTTCGTCAAAATCGAAAGAAGACACACTTAGTTTCTTTAGATTCGTCAACATTGGTATAGCCACGGGCTTGAAGTTCAGTATCTCAAACTTCTTCAATATCTCAACTGTGTACTTCCCCTGACTCGGGAAGATCTCATCAATTCTCTGCCACACAGATAGTCCCAAGAAGTAGTGAATCATACCAAGGTCATTCATCTCAAACTCAGAGCCCAACGCATACTTGCATTCAAAAATAAATCTCTATGTACCTGTGAGGAATAAATCATTAACATAGAGGACCAAAATCAGGGCCTCACCATTAACAGTTTTGTAGTACAGGTTGGGATCAACAACACTTTTGTTGAATCCCAAAAATCATCAAGTGTCCATCAATCCTTGCATACCAAGCTCAAGGTGGTTTCTTGATTCCATACAAGTCCATCTTCAACCTGCACACATGAGACTCCTTCTCATGTATCACAAAAGCATTTGGTTGCTCAATGTATACTTCTTCCTTAATCTCTCCATTGAGAAAGATTGTCTTTACATCCATATTATGTATTCTCTAACCCATGGATGTTGCAGGGGAAATAATCATCTGGATAGAAGTGTATCGAGCAAGAGGAGGAGATGTCTCCTCATAATCTATTCCCTCCACCTGAGAGAATCCTCTAGAAACAAATCTCATTTCATGTCTCTTGATGCTCCCATCAACTGTGTGTTTGATCTTGAAGATCCATTTGGAGGTCACTACATACTTCCCTTCAGGTCTCGGAACAATATCCCACACATCATTCTTCGTGATGGACTAATAATCCTCCATCATGGCATATCTCCATACTGGCTAACTAGATGCCTCCTCATAACATGAAGGATTGGAATCAATGATGTGGCTCATAGCTGCAGTATAGCACGAATATCTCTGAGGTCTCTTTCTCTCTCGAAAGGTATCATGAGGATGTGCATGTCCTTCTGCCGCCTACAGAGTTTGACAAGACCATGCAAGTATCTTCCGACCTACTACAATATCTCTGGAAACATTAAGTGGAGCTACATGATCAATGGGATCAATTGGCTCAGCTGTTTTGAAAGGGAATGTAATCTTGGACCTTATTTTACGTATAAAGGTTTCCTCATGAAAACAATGTCTAATACATATCAAGGTTCCCTCATGGACTCAATGTCTCACAAGACATCGAGGTTCCCTCATGGAACCAATGTCCCCTAATACATATCGATATTTCCTCATGAAACTAATGTCCCCCAAGACATATCGAGATTTCCTCATGAAACCAATGTCTTGGTTCCTTCATCTGACCATGCACGTTAAGATGAAGTCTACACCATCTTGCTCGTATGTGTGTTGAAGCCTGGAAATGCCCAGATTCAATCCAGATTCCACTATAAGCCTTGTTGAACTCACTATCCATACGTAAGAAGACATCATTGCTGAGCTCATTGTCCATACATAGGAATATAGGTCCATTATTCATGCAACACGTTCATTTTCAAGGTTTTATAAGACCATCATTACCTCACTCTTTGTATTTGTTGCAAGAATTGGATCCATGGATGGATCTGCCATACCACTATCATCGAAATCATACATCCGGTCGTTAAAAAATCCACAGTGAGCGAAACCTATAGTGTGCGCTCCCAACAATGTGAATAAACCTGTTAAGTTTAAACCAACATATTCGAACACATTTAATGCAACGTCAATGGAGAATGTTGGACTTGGAATATGGACTTCTTCTATTTTCAAAACTACACCATCCCTTCTTCTAGTTGGTACTGGGTAATCAGGCCTTCCCGAAAGTGTAATTGCATCGAATAGACAATGCAAGAATATATGCACATGAGACAATTCCTTTGCATATGTTCTCCAACAAAGATTTTATTTTGTCTATCAGATCGAATCCTCTCAGCATCAAGTTGGGTATAGCATTGTTCTCTGCAATGTTATCTTCGTTGATATCGATCAGAACAAATGCCTCTCAGCCCCAAATGAAACCGTCAAGAAAATGCAAACGTAGCAATCCCGGGAGAATGGACTTGTCCTTGAGAAACCATTTTTGCACTACATTTCAGACAAGATGCTTTTCTTTGGGACATGTCTCACTGTAGAAATATATACACGTATGTTGGGCTATGAGTAACAACTTCAGTTAGGCCTTATCTTAGCATGAGCCACCTTCTAGACATAAAAGAGAAATGATAATTATGCCACCACCACCATGACTGTACACATTTTTGCAGCAAACCATAGTTTGTGCAATACAAATATCTATACCTATATAACCTACTAGTTTTTTTTTTATTTTTTTAACTCCACTAGTGACACCACCAGGTAAGCCAAATAAATCCTCTCAAGAATGCCATGCCATGTTATTTTCTTCATATTGACTCCGTAAGACAAGTCGTCTGTTGTGTGGGAATAACCGCCTTGCATAAGGATTCCCTAGAAGAGAAGTTTGAAAGTTCTCGCAACTACATTCTTAATTGCAGGCGTTATCTCAGTGATTCTCATGAAATAGAGAGATATTTCCACTCCTACAATGAAGAGAAAGAAATGCATCACAAAAATATGCTAGAGTACACCCATTCCAAGGTGTGTGAGTGATTTGTTGCCATTCTCCTCTTGCATCATCCACCAAAATCATCACCGCAATGGTGAGGCCTCGAAATACGTCCAAAGTAACAACTCTAGTTTTGGTTTTATTCGTGGGTATTGTAGGAGGGGTTTTCCCATCTTGAATAACGATAATGTTGGTAGTCTTCATCATTGATCATTTGCTCTTGTTGATTTTCCTTGAGATGTTGCATCTTCAACTGTATCCAACTTACAGAAAGGAAACCACACTTGTCTGCATATCCCGCAAACTTTGCAAGGCATGACACCACATCCAACGTTATAAGCTGCACATTGAGGGCTGAAGTGGACTCTTCACTAGAGTTTGCAAGAAAGGGTCAAACTTTATCTGGGCCCTCCCATGAGGGAGTCAACCCAGTCTTGCTCTAATACCATGTTGGTTTTCATTCATATGAGATATGAGAGATATTCAATACTTTATTACAATAATGAGTGTTCCATATATAGGGAACATAAGGTGACCATCCATGAAAGGATGTGTCCCTTGAATAATCAATAAATACTTATTATTATCATTTACTTATTATATACTATTTTAATAATCAATAATAATTATATTATTAATTATTATCTTTAGAGAATGTCTTCCCGATGTTGTCCAAACATGAACAAAAACTTACCCAACAAACATCAAACTCAACAATCAAGAAACAAAGGATGATGTACATCATTGTTCAAGAGAAACCCGTGTATATACGCTTCCTACATAATGACAGCTTGCGTATGTACATGAATGCCAAGGAAAAAACTGTGTATATGTATGGAAACATTGCCAGGTTAAGGATAAGGCCAAGAAACTTAGACTCAAAATGAAAAGAGGTTTTCAAGTAATCAGATGACAAGAAACTCAAGATAAACGAAGGAGAAAAACACTCCAAACCCCGAAAAGAAGATTCTTTCCCCAATATGGTCAGCAATTCTGTTACAAGGAAAATAACTCTATGGCATGGGGTAAACCACAACAGATGGAAATGACTACAGAAATCAACTCTAATCTCAAATATGCTAACAATACAAGACAAATAGCCTACCTTGTCCAGACGTTTGATGAAGTTCATCGTTGAGCACTTGACTCAAAGAAATACACCTACAAATTATCCTCAACAACCAAGATATGAAAGCATATGGCGATAATACATAAAGTTAGCACATATAATAGCATAATCCATCAATATTCATAACAAATATTCCCATGGAATAACAATTCAAATATTTTCAAGACATTAATTAGAGGAGAAAAGAGTATTTCTATTAAAATGTAATCAACAGATGTGTATGAATGACAAACTTCCATGTCGGCATGTTCAGAACCAAGAAAATAATTCCCTTCTACTTGGGCCTCCACCACTTCAATCCTCCACCAAAGGCAAGCTCATATAAGAGAGACAATGAGGTTCTGCATCAAATAGGGAAGAGCTTGGGGGATGAACAAAGTGTTCACACTTAAAAGGACAAAGGTATGCACACTCAATATGAAGTGAATAATTTATACAGAGTAACTTTGCTCTCAAATTTGAATTCTTCTCCTCTTATCCACAACTTGGATATGGCCCATTTATAGCCTTCAAATGGAACTGAAGGGCCAATTCGGAACGTTTCCAGTATATGGAAGGTCGAGGATCATGGATCTCGTGAAGTATCATGGAATCTTGACACCATTTTTTTAATTTTGAGCACAAAACTCGATGTACACAGGTTGTAATGGTGCAACCTACGTATACGCATGTTGTATAGCTGTTAGGGTGCATATATGTGGAAAAACACAATTTTTAGCTCTGGGAACTGCAAAAATGGACTTCAAGTTTGCATAGGGAAATGGAAAAGGCATTATGAGCAAGTTGCATGGGGTGAGGAAAATCTTTCCCTAACAATATCATTAATTGTATTCGAAAATCTACTTTGATACCATCTGATTTGTAAACGATAGCCTTATAGCCTTTCCATCTCACCAACATGGAATTATCTATTGAAATAATTATAACTCTGGTTGTTTAGATGTTGGAAAAATTCTCAACCAATCCAGTTCCAAGTCGAGTCAGGAAGTGCAAGACAAAGCAAGTTAGGTCGAGTCTAAACAAGTTGGGTCAAGTCGAAGCAAGTTGTTTTGAATCAAAACTAATCAAGTCGAGTCAAAACAAGTCAGTTCAAGTAAAAACAAGTCGAAATTTCTCAATTCGGATTTATCCAAGTCGAAATTACTCAAGTCGGATTTCTTTTAAGTTGAGTCGACCAAGATATTTCTATTGGTTGAATGGGGTAGGAAATTTGACCAAAAGGGAAACCAAGTCGAATTTTTAGTGACCAACAATTGGAAGGAATGTCTGAGGGTGAATTTACACACTAGTAATGTCAGAAAATGTTTTGTGATGAATTTGGGTAACCTACGGTGCATAAAAAAACATAGGGGTAGTTTCTTTTAATATCCCCTAACAAATAAAAATGTTTTAGAAGACAATTTGGCATATGACGACATAGGAAAACATTTTTGGGTGAATTTGGTTGCAGGAAAGTTTGCAAAAAAAAAACGTGGATATGGTTCGTGGGCCGCTAATGAATGCTCAACAAGGTCGAGAATGATATCGATGAATGAAAATAAAATTAGAAACCCCCGAATGAATAGAAATGACTCTGGAAGGAGGGTCATTGATTTCCAACCTCTAAATTCATTGCATGGCTAAAATTAAAGAGTTGTTAGTCTAATGTTTTAATCCACAGAGAACCAGATTAATATAAAACACGCCCATACAATAGAATTATGAATTTCTCATCTTTAGAACATACACAAATGACCATTAAATTACAATGAATACATTAACCAATCCTAATCAAACATAAACCATGACAATCATCACACATAAACTCATATTCTTACCCTTTAAACCCAAACGGGAAAACCATCATTCTTTTGGCTTCGGCCAAGCTCTTATTTATTCGGAAATGGGAAAGTTTCAAGCTCTATGGTACATGTCTATGCTCCTTAGTAACATCAGGGCAACCTCTCTACATCATTCACAACCAAAGAACCCTTGTCTCATTTTGGAAATACATTATATCAAATGTTGAGTTGACTAGGAGGGTAATTGGAATGTCAGGTGTCCCCAATGCTTCATCTTCTCTCCAATTTGTCTCTCCATTTCTTTATTTATTGGTATTTTACCCCATGTGGGAAAGGTGTCATGATGATCTCTTTATTCCTTTTCATACAACCATATATTGCCTGACTTGACATACATTATATATGAAATTGGACATCAATCGTGATGACATTGGGGCCCTCAAGTCAACAAGTCGATCTCCTTCATCTCCAATAGCCTTAACAATGTTCGTGTTTTTCATCTTTGAGTCATGTGTTTATATCTGATTGTTCTTGTCGGATCCGATTTAGATCAAATATGGACAGGAAGCAGGAAAGTGCAATAACACTAGAAGAGGTGTAGATAAAAAGTAGAAGAATCAAGTGGAAAATCGATAGGGAATCCTATTTATATATATGAAAACAATGAGGAAACTGAGTTTGTAGAGTTCTAGACATGGAATAGGAATAACAAGATCCCAATCACTATCTCTCAAAGAAGAAAATGTAGTAGTAGCATAAAAAGAGCCTAAAAAAGCAAGAACAAAGGGTATATAGGAGAATACCAAACATTTGATCATATGGTGTTAGGGGTAGATACACCCAATCGTCACCAAAAGTATCCTCTTAGGGGAAAGCAAGCATAAAAGGGGGGTTGATTGGTTATTGGTCCAACCAAGAAATCCAATGGATTGTATATAGAGACATATTAGAGTAAGACATGTATGTGTGTATGGAGGAAAAAGTTGTAATCAAATATGGTTGCAATGTATCTATTCTGAGGCTATTGGGTTATGTAAAGAAACACTAAGGGATTGGATAAAAGATATAGTATACTAGTTGAGACAAATTTTATTATAATTAAAGGTGGGTTTTTTCCTCAGTTGGAGGTTTTTCCCAAGATAATTTTTAGTATCATTGATTGGGATGCATCTTTATTCATTTTCCTAGGGATGTTTTGTTATTTTTAGCTATTTATTTATGTTAATGAATGTTATGAACTGAAAATGGGATGTTATATGAATGAAAGTAGTGTTAGAATGTTGTGACTAAGAATATAGTCAACACAACCATATAAAGAGACGTATCTCGCAAAAAACAAGATAATATATGATCCCCCAAATATGATGGTCCCTATAAGGTGTTACATATGATTGGAAATATGGATTATAGACTAGTGTTACCTCCATATTCATATGTACATCATGTCATCCATGTTTTTTATTTAAAGAAGATAATTGGCGACAATATCCCAATTTAACTATCTTTCTAGAGCTTGATAAAGAGGGAAAAATTATAGTAGAACATAAAACAATAATCAACACATAGATCAAGAAACTACAAATATGAGCAATTATTGGGTACCTCATTAAGTGGAAAAACTTGTCAATAGAAGATACCACTTGGAAAGATGAGTTATTCATACAAAATCATACATATTTGATCAACATTGAAGGCAATTGTTGGTTTGAAGGGGAGTAGTGTGTCATTTCCCTAACCATAACCCTAATTTATTATGATTACATTAATTATAGTTATGATGATTATTATTATTTCTTTCTAGCCCTCTTTGTCTCCTATATATACATCAAGGACTCATTGGAAGCATCATATTATATTGTGCATTTGATATATTGTAAAAGGAGGTTTCCTCCTCGAAGAGGCTTCTTATTCATTCACTCTTTCACTTGATTTAGGCATGGAATTAAAGCATTGTGTCTTTTATATGCTTACTTGACTATTTGGTCAACAATACTTAGCTTGGTTTTCACTCACCAGAGAGATATTAGACTTCCCTTTGTATGCATTTATGATTAACTATTTATCATGCTTGATCAGATAGTATTGATTTGTATTTCTCATGAAGATAACATCCCTCGTATACATATTGAGATACCAAATGGTACATTGCAAATGCCAAGAGGTACTAGTTTGACTTATATTTCATTAATAAGATTTGAAATGATAGAATATCTTAACTTATACTTCTTGGTAGATTTTATTTACACATCCTAATTCACCCTTGCTGATGTTTATATGATTCTCATCTCTTGATAGTTATTTCCTTTTGATTAATAACAAGATTCACTTTCATACAATAGTTATCATAGAATAACTATACACTGAAAATATCAACTATAACAATGCAGCAGAAATAACAAGATCTGGAAATATTAACCATGCATAGTAGACACAAGAACACAAGAGTTTATCCTGGGAAACCCAAACTAGGGAGAAAACCCAACAACCTTTCTCTAGAAGAATTCATTCCAAGATATTACCAGTACATCACCATCAATAGCCAAAATACCATATAGAGAAGATCCTCCACAAGGCTATCATCACCAAGACCTAGTGCCTCAATAAGATGACCCAAAATAACCAAGAAAGCGCTTCTCCAATTGTCGTGCACCCTCCAAGATACCAGAAAACTAGAAATAGAAAAATTTCCAAAAACTACAGTTGCAACTTCCTTGTGCGCATTGCATAAGGATTTGTATGACTATCCAAATGAAATGAGCCAGACCTGTATTTATACTAATCTGGGCGCCAATTTGGGGTCAACTTCTTATTTATGGGTCTTCAATTTTATTATTATTTTTCCTATGGGGTCGACTTCTCTTCCTGGGTCTTCAACTTCTTCATGAGGATTATGTAATGGTGTATATGGGTCTTATTGCACTTTATTGTAGATAATGACTACCTGAAGTTGCAAATATCCAACACTCCCTCTTAACGAGGGAGGCATTATCCATACTTGGACTTCTTTTGTAATAGGAAGGTTGTCTTCATGAGCCATGTTGATGTACCATCTCCACACATGCATTCCATCCCAAAATATGCATGTGATAGCATCTCGAGTCCATCCACTCCTTGACAGGAGAAGGACTACACCTAGGCCATTCACCACTAGTAGATCCCCATGAGTGAATGAATCATTACCCTTGGTCACATCAACACTAGCATATCCCCGTGCATGACCAATCTGGGATAATGTTCACCTGATGCTTATTTAGGCCACTCACCACTAGCAAAATCCCCATGGATGAGTGAATCATTATCCTTTGGTCTCATAAAAACTAGCATAGCCCCATGCATTACCAATCTAGGACGAATGTTTGCCCGAACCTGGAGAACATCAACATACCTGGGCCATTCATCACTAGTAGAGCCCCATGAGTGAATGAGTCATTCTCCCCTTGGTCATATCATCACTAGCATAGCCCCATGCATGACCAATCTGGAGGAATGTCTTCCTAATGCTATCAACATTCCTAGGCCATTCACAACTAGAAGAGCCCTGTGAGTGAATGAATCATTCTCCCTTGGTCATATCAGCACTAGCATAGCCCTGTTCATGACCAATCTGGGATAATTTTTGTCCGATGTTGAAACATCAATGTTCATCACTAGTCAAATCAGCATGGCTAATCCTGTGTATCATCCTCCTCAGCCAAATCAACATGGCCACTCTGGGAGGATATCTACAATCTACTCATCTGTGGATAAGTACTGGAGCTTCATTGCTCCCTTTTGTACCATGTCTCAGTCGAAGTCTTGCAAGAAGCTTTTTAAGTTGCACCACTTCATGACTTGTGACACTAGTTGTGACATACTCTATCTCTGTTGTACTGAGTGCTACAGAAGCCTGCTTCCATCTTGTCCCATAAATCATAACCGATTCCAAGTTGAAGCAGCACCCTGAGGTGCTCAATCTATCTACTGCACTACCTACTCAATCAGAATCTATATATATCTATAGCCTCACTTCATCACCTAAGAAAAATCATATCCAACTATACCATGCTTCATTGCCACCCATTGGAACTTCCTTGGCTTCAACCAAATATTGGCTTAGGGTGCTCACTTTAAAGAAAATATCTAGATTGGCATCAATCGAGTACATCAAGGATCCACTAAACTACATGTACATTTTGGGATCCACCAAATATGAATCTAAAGAAGAATCACTCAACTTCTTTAGATTTAAGCATAGAGGGGCTTCCGCAGTGCAACATATTGGATATCATTTTTGGTATTAACTATGTAGAGTAAGTCATTAATCTATGACCCATATCCATGAGTATTAGTTGCAACTAATCAATAAGTCTCATGTTTTGAATAGTCCACTTAGCACTCATTACATTGGGTGATGCTCACAAGGGTGAAGAAGTGGGATTGAAACCAACAAAATGAATCACATAGCATCAATAATCACTTTTGAGGTTTGCACCTGGTAACCAAGACTTCCCAGGTGGTCACCCATCCCAAGATGCCTCTGGCTCAAGCATGTTTAATCGTGGAGTTTTCCCAACAATCAAGCCCACTTAGCTTGCTACCCCATTTTCAAGACCTTATCAAGTATTGTGCCTTATGAACTATCCATTTAGAGCTCCCTTCACTCTTATTATTTAAGCATAGAGGGGCTTCCGCAGTGCAATATATTGGATATTATTTTCTGGATTAATTGCGTAGAGTAAGTCATTAATATATGACCCATATCCATGAGTATTAGTCACAACTGACCAATAATTCTCATGATTTGAATATTCCACTTAGCACTCATTTCATTGGGTGATGCTCACAGGGGTGAAGAAGTGGGATTGAAACCAACAAAATGAATCACATAGCATCAATAATCACTTTCAAGGCTTGCACTCGGTAACTAAAAATTCCCAGGTGGTCACCCATCCCAAGATGCCTCTGGCTCAAGCATGTTTAATCGTGGAGTTTTCCCAACAATCAAGCCCACTTAGCTTGCTACCCCATTTGCAAGACCTTATCAAGTATTGTGCCTTATGAACTATCCATTTAGAGCTCCCTTCACTCTTATTATTTAAGCATAGAGGGGCTTCCGTAGTGAAATATATTGGATACTATTTTCTGGATTAACTGCGTAGAGTAAGTCATTAATATATGACCCATATCCATGAGTATTAGTCACAACTGACCAATAATTCTCATGATTTGAATATTCCACTTAGCACTCATTTCATTGGGTGATGCTCACAGGGGTGAAGAAGTGGGATTGAAACCAGCAAAATGAATCACATAGCATCAATAATCACTTTCAGGGCTTGCACTCGGTAACTAGGAATTCCCAGGTGGTCACCCATCCCAAGACGCCTATGGCTTAAGCGCGCTTAACTGTGGATTTTCCCACACAATCAAGCCCACTTAGCTTGCTACCCCATTTGCAAAACCTTAGCAACTATTGTGCCTTATGAACTATCCATTCATAGCTTCCTTCACTCTTATTATTTAAGCATGGAGGGGCTTCCACAATGCAACATATTGGATATCATTTTCGGGATTAACTACGCAGAGCAAGTCATTAATCTATGACCCATATCCATGAGTATTAGTCACAACTGACCAATAATTCTCATGATTTGAATAGTCCACTTAGCACTCATTGCATCGGGTGATTCTCACAGGGGTGAAGAAGTGGGATTGAAACCAATGAAATGAATCACATAGAATCAATAATCACTTTTGGGGCTTGCACTCAGTAACCAGGACTTCCTAGGTGGTCACCCAACCCAAGACACCTTTGTCTCAAGCGCGCTTAACTGTGGATTTCTCCCCACAATCAAGCCCACTTAACTTGCTACCCCATTTGCAAAACCTTAGCAAGGATTGTGCCTTATGAAGTATCCATTCAGAGCTCCCTTCACTCTTATTATTTAAGCATTGAGGGGCTTCCATGGTGTAACATATTGGATATCATTTTCAGGATTAACTGTGTAGAGTAAGTCATTAATCTATGACCCATATCCATGAGTGTTGTGTTGGTTTTGTCACTTGGGTGAGAAAAACAACAACACTTGCATGCCTAGTTGGGCCTACTAGACAAGACAAAAGTTTGTGAGTGGGTTAAACAAGACAAACACATGTAATAAACAAAGAAACAAACTAAAAACAACTAAGAAATAAAAGTTAGAATGCATGAGAAACTTAGAACCATAAACAATCAACCAATTACCAAGAAAATGCTACCAATGGATAACTATATTAGTAGAAAAAACACCGTAGAGAAAAATGAGGACTTATGAGTCCCCTCTTCCTCCTTGGGAGGGATCTTGAGTTCCCTAATGGAGAGATCTTCTTACAATGGAAGAAAAATGGAAAATGGTGAAGACAATCAAGGCCTATTCCCTCAAGAGGCAAGTGGAATGGCCTATTGCAATGATGCTTGAATACTCCGAGGAGGAAAGAGGATTCTCCAAGGAGAATTGAGGCAGCATAACAATATTATGAAGATCTTAGTTTCTTAGTGCAACCATGGCTCTTATTTATAGCATTTCTTCAAGGAAAAATATAATTGGTTCTTGGTGTGAACAAGGGACCTTTTAGGGCACCCTTTGGTCCTTGACCAGTCCCCACTCAGATTTCACTCAGATATGGAGGTCAAATCAGGTTGGGAGCTAGTCCATAAGTGGTTGGGGGGGAGAAAAGAACCATAAATGCATCGTTCACAGGAGTGCACATATTTTCTCGTACACATTCGTGCATTTGGTGCATTGTGCACTCTGAGGGATTTTTTGGCCCATGCACTGTGCGCGTGCTTCCTTTGGTGAATTTGTGCATGTCAATTTTTTCCCAATTGTATAGTTTTTGCCATTTGAAATGTATTTTAGTGTTGCAGGTGAACTAATTGTTGTTGGCATTGTTGTATTTTTGTAACCATTTGTGTGCAATGTTGTAGACGAAATTTCAACAATAACAAATGCCCCCTAATGTGTGAGGTTGGGAGCATACGTATAGCCGAAATACATCAATGTTTCTTCTACTGAGAGTGCCATTGTAATGAAGAGTGCTGAGAGGAAATGCAAGAGTGATCTGTCAGAGGGAGAGAGGAAACTGTGGGACCCAAACCTTTCTCTAGGGAGAAAAAGGAAAATCTGTATACAAACGAGGTGGGCATGCCCCATGCTCGTGTCATCTAACCAAAATGTAAGACGGTAACTGAAGATGTATGTTGGTGTAGATAACTGTAGTGACCTCTAGGGTGGTTGATAACGACATATGAAAATTCTAAATGGTGAACATACTCTAAAGTGAGGCAAGGACGCCTGTAAGAAGTGTCGATGACTCGTAGGCATTGATGGCCTAACGAATTCAGAGGTATTCGGATGGTATAAAAAAACTGCAATAGTCGCATAGTAAGACCCACTGTAACATGATATTTTGTTGAATTTGAATGTTATGGGGTTCAATGAAATCAAAGAGAAATGATGATTCTCTCTGTTTCATCTGAGACTCCTCATTGTAAAGGTAATGAGAGTCAAGATACTGCTGCCCTTATGGAAACTATTTTGGTGTCGATATAAAGGGAGACACGAATCCAAGAAGAAAAGGGCTTTAGGAAATCCACTGAGATGAGATCATGTACTGATAGGTAACATAGATGAAGTCAAGATGCGGTGAGACTCAAGGTTGCCCTTGGTTGGGGAATTTTGAAGGGGGATTGCCAGCAACCGTAAAATTGTATCTAGTGTCAGGGGGACGACTAGATGTGGTGTTAAATTGTGCCAGAGGCTAACAAAGTGGAAAAACTCAGAGATCATGGGTACATGGACTTGGGATACTCAGGGTTTATGAACGATGTCAAAATGAAGAGAGAGAGTGGATGCCCCAACCGAGGGTGACATGGATTGCGTTGCTGGGAAAAAAGAAGTTCAGCAGGGGTGATGACAAAAAGATAAGTAAATGTTGGAAACAAAGTCTTTTTACAATTACCAAATAAATAAAGAATAATTTGGGATGAGTGAACAGATAACGAAATGGGTTCCCCAGTGCAAGATGGCTTAGCCTGTGAGGGCGTAAGTTGTGAAGATAAATGGTGGACGGTGGGGGACCCATGGGTGGGTTTTTGTATGAGGTAAATGAATGGAGGGTAATCTGTAGATGGGAAAATTGATGGTGGATGATATGGAGGCCTGATGATACTACAAAGGTGCAGTAAAATAGAAATGAGATGATATAACTTGGGAGCCCATTGGGAAATCTAGAAATATGATGAGAAGAAGTATGTGGCTTATTCTTGGAAGTGCATGAAACTATTGAGACTCCCATCCCTAAGGGGTGAAATCAACATGAGTGTCAAGTTTCCCAGGGGAACTATGAATGGGAAAAATCATGTGGGGGAGACTGTTACCGGGTGACAGTACCAAAAGGTAGCAGAGGTGACGGTACTGCAGAGTCGGGTGTAAGGACCCTAAAGGTAAACGTCAGAGGGTGTGACTGGGAGATGCAATTGATTTACAGAGGGAGTAATTACATGTCGGTGTTGAACATATACCTGAAGGACTTTCATCATTGTAATGAACAAGTACCTGCACACATAAAAACCAAATACCCAACGTGAACAATATCTGATGATAAAGAACATGTAACAATTATTTGATAATGTTGAACATGAGCATGTGTACCTGAACGTGACGTGATAAAAATGCATGAGACTATCAGGACTCCCATCCTAGGGGGTGAAATCAACATGAGTGTCAAGTTTCCCAGGGGAACTATGAATGGGACAAATCGTGTGGGGGAGAGTGCTACTGGCTGACAGTACCAAAATGTAGTAGAGGTGATGGTACTGCAGAGCCGGGTGAAAGGACCCTAAAAGTAAATGTCAGAGGGTGTGATTGGGAGATGCAATTGATTTACAGAGTGAATAATTACATGTCAGTGTTGAACATATACCTGAAGGAGCTACATCATTGTGATGACCAAGAACCTGCACACATAAAAACCAAATACCTGACGTGAACAATATCCAATGATAAAGAACATATAATAGTTATATGATAATGTAACACCCCAGGTTTTGAACCCCATTTTAAATAATGTATTGTTACAATGCTGAGAGGCCAGAGTGCCCAAACAATTATTAAAAGTCCAGCGTGACCAAGACATGTAATTTTTTTTATAATTATTAATAATAAATACATTGTTGGCTGCTAGACGAACAAGGACTCGAGTTATAGGGGGCTATGATTCCACAAGATAGGGGCCTGAGGGGCTAAGTGTTTATTCTTATTTTAATTACCCCTTTTTGTCTAAGGGAGGGGATCAGTTACGTGAGCTTCTTGGGGAAGGCCAAGAGGTTCTTGATTCCCCACGAGGTTACTTAAACCCGCCTCTGGTATGATGGGGGGGTTTGAATGATGGATTTTTCACTGATTTATTGTACGTTCATTCATTTCCCTCATGAAATCTCATGCACCCACTTACCCATTCATTGATCCATCCTCATCCGCGTCTTGGCTTGGAAAAGGGAACTGAACTTTTGAAGAATTAGCCATGGTATGGAGGTTTGTAGTGGTCATCGGTGTGATCTAGCCGTGACTTGAGGACTGCATGTTTGAGATGCATTGGTATGTGCCCTGTTTTGCTCACAACTGCGAGTCCTGATAGTTCTGACTTTAATATTCTGAACCAGTTGTGCTGGAGGCCCAAAAATAAAGGAGAGGGACTGCCTGAGGGATTGCATGGTAGAGAAGGGTGTAGGTCCATTCTCTTTGGGCATTATAGGCTGGGTATAAGAGAGCTAGGTACTTGGATTATTTTGGGTGCTGGGAAACCTGTGAGAGATTGAGAGCTGACTGGTTTGGGAACCCAAGTACACTCTGGAACCATCCTTGTGGATTCATGGCCCTGGCTTAGGGGTGACACTGTTGTTGAGATTTGGAGTAGTGGTGTCTATGGTTGGGTGGAACATCCTTGGTCTGCAGCCAGTTGGTGTCATATTTCATAAAGATAAGTGTTGTTTGTTATGGTATCATTTACATGTATATGAATGTATTTCTGATGTATATTTCATTATCGTTTAATTGAATCTTTAGACTATCCATTCTTGTTGACTATTGTTGTGCATGTCGTTAAATTTTTTTCTTTTATGCATCCTTAAATTTTAAAAAGGTATCCATAAGAGTATGAAGTCCAAGGGTGGGCTTGAAGGTAGCATGCCCCGACTTGTGGGTGGCTGGGGATGTTACAGATAATGTTGAACATTAGCATGCGTACCTGAATGTGACGTGAGAAAAATTCTCCCCTTGGGCCAAGTTCATATGATGACCCAGGGAATGTGACTGTGTAGATGGCGAGACTAGGATCCTGTGGCTAAAAACAAATTGGAAAACGGAGTCTCGGGGCTCCTGTAACTGAGTGTGGAAGTTTGGAAAAAGGGGCTACATTTGGCTGGTGGGCCCACTATGCCACCTCATTTGTACCTGTCACTATAGTGATTTGATGAGAGAATTTGGAGGATATTTGGTGATTATGAGAGCTCGAGTCGACTGATCTGAGAGTTGCAAGAGTCAGTTTAGTGGTCCCATCCTCCTACATAGCGTGAATTTTGTAGAATTGAGTTAAGGGTAGTACGGAGGGTCGTACAAGGGTAAGTTAAGGGGTGGGCCCACAAATGCGCAAGATAAGGAAGAATACCCACGCCCAGATGCATCGATATAATTCCATCTCCCATGCATAGTGTGTGGAAGTGCTTGACACAACCGCACATGGGAGTGCGGGGGAGGAAAATACAAGCACGCATGAGATGTGCTCATGTTCGGTTGATAGTTGCGCACTATGCACAACTATTTCTCATATAGATACACATCAGTGCGCAATTATGTAGAGGAAAGGTGTGCATGTGTGTGCACCTATTGAGGTGACAGTTGTGCATTGATGCGTAGTTGTGTCTTAGACAATTGTGCATTAGTGTGCAGTTGTGTAAAGAACGGTCGTGCATATGTGCGCACCTGTATGGGTGAAAATCCGTGCAAAAGAGGAAAGGCTAAGGGTGTTTTGAAAGTTTGAATTTTTTATGTTTTTGATGGACGATGAGGGTTGATCAAATGTTTTTGTGTGGATGTAGGTGATCAACTCATGACTGGAGAGCACTATGTCAGTCCACTGGAGAAAGAGAGATTCGGAGCGTCTTCGAGAGGCGGTGTTATCAGACTAATCGGTAGGTGCAGACACTAACAGATCTCCCTAGATCCACCTGGATCTAGAAAAAAATAGGACAGGACATGACTCTTTCCCTAAGTTTTGACCATTGAATCAACTAGTAGGAAGGAACAAGTAACATACCTTTATATCGCTTCCTAGGGTCTATGTTGCTCCCACTTCGCTCAGGTGCTCTTGTGAGGTCAAGACCAAGACAACACAAACCAACCAAAGTGAATATAGCACAATATATTCAACAGTCAACCTATGTGTATGATCAAGGAATTACACAATAAAGTGGAAATAACTTTATGGGAAAGGGACATGCCACTGTATCATATTAATGGAAAGTAA
>JZKD02S1868823.1:26178-37837 GCA_000966675.3 Picea glauca | reverse complement strand
ATATAGGAGAGAATGAATTAGTTACTTGGATAAGAATGATCCTAAAATATCAGGGAATCCAGTACTAGGATAACCATTCGAATTCCAACCCATCCTTCTAGAAGATTCCCTTCTAGAAATATCGAGAATTCATCTTTTTCCATGCTTTAGGAAGAGTTCTCACCCTAGCAGTTCAATACATTGTGAGAAGTTCACACCCTAGCTTAAAGAAGCCTGTGAGAATCAGGCATTCTTGCACCCAAATATACTAGCAACCTACGAACCTTCTTCAAAAATGAGTTTTCTGGGAAGAGATGAAAGTAACTTGTCTCAGGAGAAATTTCTTATGAAGAGCCTGAGTACACCATCATCAATACATCATCATGATGACCAAAATCATGGGTAACAGAATTCCCCCCAAAGTATGAGGTTGGAACCAGTGACAGCTGAAAGACTTTGTAAGCTGCATGTGTGTGTTGGAAACCAGAAGCACACCTAATTAGAAACCTGCGAACAATCAAGCATCTGCAGAATATCATATATACCAATTCTGAGGTAGGCATTCCCATACTCAGATCATAAACTGATGACAATTGTAGACCAGGTTCATGGCCACCAATCATACACTGTGGATCCATGTCGTCAAAATATAGCATAGCCACCAGGAATACACTGTGGATCTATGCGAGAAATTTCAAATTAAGACGACATAGCCACGAGACATACACAGTGGATCTATGTATCACAAATTATACATACTCCATCACAACCTGGACCAAAGAGATGATATCTAGGGTCTTCAATCTCGTCGCCCAAAGTACGAATCTAACCATGTGATTACATGTGTTGAAGTCGAACATAGCAGAAACCACTTGATTACCAGTCATTGATGAAACCGTTAACAAGTGCGAGGGAAATCACCATTGATGTCAATGACTCCCAAGGTACCCTAGTACAATCCATCAAGTGCGAATAAATGAGTTGAAGTTGAACATCCGATGGAATCTTTTGATCAGGGGTCAATGATGTAAACCCACTGTCGAAAGCGAGGAAACCTGTCATTGAGGCATGCAAGCTCCAAGGTACCAAATAATTTCTAAGTATTGATTTCGGATAATGAGCTGAAGTCGACGGAACAAAACTCATCACAGGAGGGCCTTGATGTATCCCCCATCAATGACACGAAATGAGTAACAGATTTTGAAGGTGAAACAAAGTATGATGTGAATTGGATTGGACACAGGGAAGGCCGACACGAAGAGAATGGATAACTGCAGATGGTAGACTCAATATAGGTTTCATATGGACTTCTCTTGAACATATGAATGACACGACCAATGATTTGGCAGCATTGACTCAAAGTCGACACAGGGAATGACCTTGTAGCAAATCGAATGAGAGACAAATGGATTTCCCAAACCGACTTCAAATGTTATGAATAGGGGGTGTCATGTTCAAGAGAAACACTTACTACCAATCAATATGAAGATGATAACATATCCCTTTCCTAAATTTTCCCCCACCATTTTTGGCGAGTACCTCTTTATTTTTACACAAGCTTGAGGAGGATAACATATGCTTGTTGATGTAAGCTCACCCTTCAGATGAGTCCCTTGGAGTATGTTTAACTAACCCTAAGAAGGAGTGGTTCAGTCCCATTGCGGGTCTATCGATGTTTGTTTAACGAGTCCAAATATAGAAAACTCGAAGGTTTTTCATGATTATAGAGTCTGGAAAAACACTTAAAAGAGAACTCTCTCAGTTCCTTTTTCGTAAAATAGTCTGGATGAGACTGAAAAAGAGATAAATTATCACTCACCAGATGCTTACTACAAATACTTTATTGAGCATGAACATAGCAAGGTCGCTCGGCTATCTTTTCATGTTTAGAGAGTCTGAAAAGAGATCTGGAAGATGTTCCACGACGCGATCAGCGTCATACTATAGGAGTGTCAGGGTCCATGAGTCGACTGCTCCATAGGGTTGCTCAGGCAGTCGTGTGTTACTGTGAACTTCATCCATGACGTCACCTTATAGAAGCTATGAGCTTCATATTTTGAGATTTTGGTCTTCGAACAAACTTTTTGTAAAAAACTCTTTTGATCGTTATATATATAAACGGCTTTTTCCGGTTTACCTTATATTGTGTGAATATTGATGTGATTGATTTATAAATGATTCAAATGTCTATCCAATACATAATTAGCCAATGCATCTGTTAATGTATTTAGACATCTAGGAATATGTTGATATTCAATGTGATCAAAATAATGTTCCAAGAGGAGAATTCGCAAATACACCCGTAACAAAGTAAGACTTCGAATAGCATAGATATTAATTAACTGTAGTACTACAAGTTGTGAATCAAGTCGCACAACCAAATGACGAATTCTAAGTGAGATAGCATCAACCAATAATTCAATAACGACGCTATACTCCGCAATGTTGTTGGTCGCACAACCGAGGCACACACCTTGTAAGGAGACAAGTTCGTTTGTAGGGGCGTAAATTTCCCACGCAGCAGAAGCAAGGTTCTGAGTACTATGTCTAGCGCCATTAGCAAAGCCAATATAGGGTAGCGAAGACTCCGACATCTAGAAATCAAACACAACGTCACATAAGGGAAGAGACCAGATAACGACAAAAGCAAGCTATAGTAACACACAAAACGTATGATACAATAAAAAACAAGTACTAGTGCACAGATGATTTTATGCATAGTACTTCTTCAAGTACAACCCATTCCTGGGTTCACTCAAAGGGATACCATCATAATCTACCAACTCATAAGCTCCTTTTTCCAAAACTTGTCGAACGATATAAGGACCTCGCCACATGGGTTCAAATTTCCCAGCTCCTAACATATCTCGATCTTGTTCATAGAGAAGAACAAGATCACCTCCGAAAAAAATGCGAGGCTTGACATGCTTGTCGTATTGGGCCTTGACACGCTTTTTCTGAGCTTCTATGACTAGGGTGGCATCACATCGAGTTTCATCTAATTGCATAAGATACAATAGACGTTCTTCCTCAGTAGAAGTGTTGGGTAAGAGTTCAACAGCTAGTTTTAAAGAGGGTATCTCGCATTCAATGGGAGAATGGCTTCCACACCATAGACTAACTGAAAAGGTGTAAACCCTGTAGCGGACTTGACGGATGTCCGGTAAGCCCACAATGCCGAAAACAACATTGTGTGCCAACTTGTTTTATGAATCCCTATCATTCGTCGAAGCATAGTTATGAGAACTTTGTTGATTACTTCGACCTAGCCGTTGTCTTGTGGATAATAGGGTGTTGAGTTATCATGGCAAAGAACCAACTTTTCAGTAAGTTCAAACATCATAAAATTCCTAAAGTGGCTACCGTGATTAGTGACGATAGCTTGGGGAACACCAAAACGAGCTATGACGTGATTAAAAAGAAACAATGTTGCGGTCTTTCCAGTGTTGTCAAATGTCGGCATCGCCTTGGCCCATTTCGTAAAGTAATCAACAACTACAACGATGTAACCATGCCCCCCGGCCGAGTGAGGGTGACATGTCATGAAATTGATGCCCCATTTTTCAAAGGGACCAACTGAGACCACAGGGTGAAGAGGAGTAGGATGTGACTGAATCTTATGATTATAAGTCTGGCAGGCATGGCATTTCTGAACGACAATAATGCAGTTGTTAAACAAAGAAGGCCAAAAATACCCTGCGCATAAGATCTTCTTTCCAGTAGCATACCCAGACATATGACCACCACATACTCCAGAATGGCATTCATTCAAATATTTCTCGGCTTCGTCAAACGTTAGACAATGTCGAAAAACAAAGTCAATCCCCCGACGATAAAGAGTATCCCCGAGGATAATGTATTAACGAGCTTGATATTGTATTTGACTTTGTTCAGTACTAGACAAAGTAGGCCGGAAAGTCTGGGTTTGGAGATATATAATGATATCCCCATACCAAACATCATCAGTGCTAATAAGGAAAAGAGATTCATCGGGTAATGAATCAACTGCTACATTTTCCGTTGCAGAATGAGGAAAATCGCATATCAACTCAACAAAAACTAAGGACTTCTTGGACTTGGCACGATCGAATTCTAAGTCAAAATCCTAGAGTATCACAATCCATTTGGAGTATTTTCCCCCTAGAAATTAACGTGTCAAAATGTGTTGCATAGGGTTGCAATGAGAAATCACCGTAGTCTTGCGTGAGAGGATATAGTGCCGGAAGCGTTGAACGGCTTGAACAACAGCCAAGGCCATTTTCTCCACATGTTGATACTTGATTTCAGTCGGTGTGAGACTTCGACTCAACTAGTAAATAACATGTTCGTCGTGAGAATCATCCTCTTGGATGAGAACCATGCAAATGGTGTAATCCGAGGTAGCAAGGCAAAGGAAATAATCGTGATTGTAATAAGGGGGGAAGAGAAGTAGAGCTCGCGTTAGTGACAACTTCAAAGCTTCAAAAGCATTGTTGGCCATGGTGTCCCAGACGAACTCAGAATCCTTCTTTAATAGTCACGTAAATCCATGAGTTATCTCGGCGTAATTGGGGATAAAACGACGAAGAAAGTTTGCTTTCCCCTGCAAACTTTGCAATTAGCGAAGTGTAGAAGGAGGAGAGAGATTAAGGATCGCCTCAACCTTCAAAGGATCTACCCGGATCCCTTGATGCGAAATGATAAAACCTAGAAGACGGTCGAATTCCACACAAGAAACGCACTTATGTGGATTCAAACGTATGCGGTAGAATCGAAAACAAATGAAAATGGCTCGGAGGTGGTTTGGGTGATCAACTTTGTGCATAGAATGACCAGGTAAATCATCCAAATATGGTTGAATGATGTGTTTGATATCATGAAAAGCATAAGACATAGCGCGTTGAAAAGTTGCTCCAGCGTTCTTAAGACCGAAAGGAAGTTTCCAATAGGAAAAAGTACCCCAAGGACAAATAAAAGCAGTCTTATGTTGATCCTAGGGAACAATGTTGATTTCATTATAGCCAGAGAAACCATCCATGAGAGAGAAGATTTCACTTTCGGCGCAGTCATCGACAATCTGGTCGACGAAAGGGTTAGGAAAGTTGTCTTTTGGACAAGCTTTGTTGATATCCCTATAATCAACACATACACGAATTGTACCTTGCTTCTTGTCAATCAAGACAAGATTGGAAACCCGGTCTATGAGATCCACCAGACAAATAAAGCTATCTTTCAGAAGTTTCTCGACTTCGAGCTTTATAGCAGCCGCTTTACATGGGTGAACTAGATGAAGGCATTGCTGGACGGGTTTAGCATCAAGATATGTCTTTATCTCATGTATCACAATTTCAGGGTTGATACCCAGCATTTCTTCGTAACTCTAGGCGAAGATGTCACGAAACTCTTTGAACAGGGAAGTATAGGTGACGATTTCGTCAGGGGAACACGAAGCTCCAATATGGACATTTTTTACGATTCCAGGTTTGATGGATATGTCAATGGGAATCGTGGGAGAGATATTGATTAAGTTCCCTTCTGCAAACACATCGTGTGTAGACTCGAGAACGGTCGAGATGACGACAACGGTCGACGGGGTCAAAATCCATTGGTAGTTTTCAAGAGTGTGTTTCTCCAGGAAGAGGATAGAACGATGATGCTCATCGTCCCAAGGGGTGTCTTCCATGACGGACATGATCATCTCGTCGATGGGAAAAATAACACGAAAAGGATCAGGAGACAACTCATCAATAGAGGGGGTAGAAGGTGTTGTCGATTGAATGGCTTGATAGGCGGATTCAACTGGACTTAACGACATTTCATCGTCGAAACGAAGATGATCTCCGGGGTCAGGGACTATCCAAGGGTCATGAGACGCAAGAAGTTTGTGAGGCAAAGTGGAGATCATATGGATGGAAGCAACATACGAGTGTGGAACATCGGGTGGTGGAATGGGGAAAGTACCCATTAACGAGGAGTCCTTTAGAAGGCCTACACCGATGTTCTCATAACCTGGTGGGGTTTTAGCAATAAATGGTACGTTGCTAGTACGGGTATCAGAATTGAAGAAGGCAAGTTGGTCGACGGTAACAACCTTTCCTTGATGAGGGAAACGTACTACATGGAAAAGGGTCGACACAACAGCGTGCATGGAATCGATCTAGCAGCGACCAAGTAGAAGAATATAATCAAGGGGAGAGTCAAAGACTTCCACTTTGACTTGGACCATTTTACCTTCTAATGTGATCAGCAATGAAGGAAGAACATTGTAGGGCTTAAAACCAGAGCCATTGAAGGCTTTAAGAGTATTTTTTGATTCATTCAAAGAAGGAGAGCCAATGGCTTTCCAGCAAGCAAGAGACATGACACATGTCGAGGCACCCTCGTCGATAATAGTTCGGAAAATTTTCTTGTCAGAGACAACAACTTGAATCTGGAATGCAAGTTGAGGGGGTAGCCTTGGAATGTGATCTTCCAAGTCAAATATTATTAAATTCGTGTCCGTCGGGTCAATTCCACCGATAACTTTCAACAGTGCCTTTCGTTGTGTAGGACAAGTTTGAAGGACTTCAAGGGCTGACATCGCAGAAGATGCTTGGGCCAGATCTTCAACAATGTTGTAGTTCTGGGCGGCATGAGCATGAGGATTGAAAGTCGATTTTCGAACGACGCCCTTTGAGGGGGGTCGCAGAACTGTGTCAAGGCTCAATCGTTCGAGATGAAGAGGATCGTTGGTAGGTGGAGTCAGGGGAGAGGGTTGTACCAAGGAAGGGGGTAAATCGTCAACCTTCTCCTTAGATGGAGAATAATCTTTGGCTCAAGTAGTGAGTACAACGCTGTTTTGCTTAGAATCACCAGTACACATCAAAACATATGATGTAGTAGAAGAGGAGGGTTGGTCATGTATGACCAACTGAGCCTATTGTCGAGACAGGAAGGGTTGGGACAAGACAGTCAGTGCAGGTGGTTTTGGAGCTCCTTGAAGGAACTTAGTGACCTCGGCACGTCGTGGACAATCCTTCATGTAGTGATCATCACCACAGATAAGGCAAGGGTATCGTGGTTTGCGCTTATATCGATCGTCAACAGGGGTAGTTTTGGTTTTCTCTGCTTGAGAATTATTTTTTCCCTCCTTATTCTTGCCTCTCCCCTTTTTAGATTTGTTTTTACCGGCTGGGGTAGATTGGATGGCATTTACCTCAGAAGTCTTGCCGGTGGGAGTGGCAGGAGATGGAGCATTTTGAACATTAGAAGAAGCAGATTTAGGGTTTGTTCTTGAAGCGAAATGTGATTGGGCTTGGGCAGTACCAATCACACCATCAGCTGCATGCGAGGCAGTTGGAGTAGTTGAAGTGCTAGAAGTATTAGGACGAGGTAATTTAGGTAGTAAATCATAAAGGGTTCCCGTTTGTGAATAAATGAGGTCAAGATATTGAGCACGACTTATAGCCTTCTCTTCCATGACAACACCACCCATGGCAATGTCCTTACCAATTTCGTTTACAAATGATTTTGTAAACCATTCTGCCAGTAATTGATCAGGGAGCTCAAGTTTAATGAGACATTGTCTCCTTCACCACTCATGGATGTGATCAGATATATGAGTGCCTTTAGTCTGTTTGAAGGAAGTCAAAATCTCGGTCCCCATGTCATAACGGATCAGTAACTGGTAATGCATAAGGAAATCCATAGCTAGGGTATTGAAGTCTGAGAAGAAACCTTGTGGCAATTCGATATACCACTTCGCAGCAAAACCAGTAAGGGTTCGTTGAAAAAGACGTAAATGAATAGAGTCATCCATCAACGAGTTGGATGAGCACCATAGGTGAAAATTCATAACGTGATTGTTTGGGTCCTCTCCCACTTTTCCGTCGAATTTAGGAATGTCCGAGGGAAGCTTGGCTGGTATAACAGGCCATTGGGGAGAGTGATGAATAGGATCATTTAAAATCCTTGACAAATCCGGAAGATCCAAAGTGGCGAGAAAGGGTAACTGTCGATTCACCTACGGGTACTGGTGGCTTTGGGGAAGATGCCCTGTCGGCAAACCAGTAGGACCATAAGCAGTTTGCATATAATGTGAAGATCCAGGCATATTCGGTGGTGGTTGGACTAGATAGTAACTCAGTGGATTATACCCTGGAACAGGGGCTTGAGTTTGATCATTTGACCCCCAAATGGGATTAAACGAACTTGGATATGGTTGGCCCATGCTAGGGGGTGTTATGGACGCAACTGGAAATTCATGCCCCCCGGATGATTGAGGAGGATTTTGTATCAATTGATTCCAATATTGGGCCAATGATGGAGGTATGTTTTGCCCATAAGGTGGGGTTTCCCCTCCCATTGAAGGTGGTGTACCAATTGAAGGCAATGTTCCAATTAGCATTTTCCAATTGAGAGGGGGTTGAGTTATACTACCTTGATGAGACTGGCCACCAAACGAAAACTGATAAGTTGGAGTGAATGACGGAATAGAACCACTAGGATTAGGATTGCCAGTAGAAGACGAAGAAGGTCCTCCAAAAGGAAATTGAGGGAGTGTTGGGACAAAACCGGGGAAGAAAGTGCCCAGAAGAAGATGGACCACTAGGAGAGCCGAATGGAGTTTGCGCAGGAATAGGAATGGAAGCATTCAACGCATAGTATCCAGGTGGTAGTGTCGGATTGAAATTGGGCATTCGCGGTGTGTTGATGGGATCAAGACTAACCGCAGTGAACCCGGTTGGAACACTCGTAGTAGCTGTGAGATGGGCTATTTCGGAAGGGACGGTAAAGTGATAAGCGGCAGTCACCGGTACTGTCTCTGTACTAGAGATTTCAGAAATCATAGGTGGGTTGATTTTGGAAATGATAGGTGATCCTGGACCAAAAAGGTCCCGTCAAAAAACGCATGTAGACCAAAAAGGATCTTGGTCCCCAGGTCCAGTAGGAGATTTGGAATAAACAACAATTAAGTCTCCGGAAGAGTTTTCTCGCATAAAATGTCTCTCAGAATCCGGGTGAAGTCGAAAGTCCTCTCGAGTATTCGTAATGCGAAAATGTTCTAGAGAATCAGTACGTTCCACTTGTTGTGTGTTGAAGACTGGGACTTCACTCTGCCGAGGAGAGCCTCCAGGTGTGCTTGTGGGCAAGGGTTGAGAACCTTCTAGATGCTCTGGAGATAAACACTGCATTCTATGTGAATGTCATGGAGGAGCTATTGTAAACGAGTGAAAAACTTCGCGAAGAAAATCCTATGGTCAACTTCGAGAAACAAACAACACGCGCTAGTAAATAAAATCTAGGAAGCAACACCAAACAAACAGGACCTTCTAATTTCGAAGCCACTAGTTGGTGAAGAAATCCAACATCGCAACAACAAGATGAGAAGGGGCTGGGCTAGGGTGGAAACATTACGCTGACGACCTGCTTAACGGACTTACACCCTGGTGCAAGCTCCCACACATAATCGTGGGTATACCCTCCAAGGAGCCCGAGTAAGTTTGGTCAATGTCAATTCCAGGTACCGTGAAGAATTTCCCCTCCACAGTCACCTCGGGTAAGAACCTATAAAGATAGGCCACTAAGGTCACCACCAACAACAATAAAGCCTGGGGGAACAGTCAACAGTCTGATCCACACGCAAGGGCAGGGTATCTAGCCCGCAATCAACTCAAAAGGCTTCCACTCATCATTGTGGGTATACCTCCAAGTGATCCTCGTAATACGTGCAATCTCTATAATGATACCAACAAAGCAAGGTGAGTAACTTTGCCAATATCAATGCAACCTCATGCTTGACCCTTGTGTGAGAAGAGCTTCCCAGGACAAAATGTTGCAAATGGAATTTAACACTCCCTAACACAAGATGTTATTGTGTGTTTTGTGCTTTTGGAGAGTGTATCTCTCTTCCTACTACAAAGCGCTAGCCTGGCTGAATGTTGGTGTAATAGAGCCCTAGAAAAGAGTTACTAGATAAATTTTATGATTACGCAGTGTTATTAAGAGTTGTTGTTTACTCAAAGGAAACAGAGGTGAAACTTATGTTGTATGACTCTGACCCAACAATGCAAGGATGAGAATGAAAAGTATTACTTTTCGTTCAATGATTCCTATGTATGGGAGAGAGAGAAATTTTTCTAGATCAACCTTGAACTACAATGCAAAATTTCCTTTAAAATGCAAATGCAACAAATCACACATCAATAACAATTCTCTATTGTGTCTTTTTCAATAACTTCAACAAATGATTTTCAATGTTTTTCGAAAATGAAAATGATTTTTTGAAAGAAAAAAATTTGTTCACTTTTCAAAAAGGACCCATACTATGATAGTAAGAGTACTGAAAATCAAAAACCAATGAACAAGCAATGACAAACCCAATCAACTATTTCAATGAAAACAAAAACAAAGAGAAAACCAATATAGTCTTTTCAAGTGCACAAGAAAAAAGATCTTTCAAGCAATAAGAAAATGATAAAGACCAAGAAACCTAAACTCTCAACCGATCACCAGTTCTTAACTAATCAAACACAATCAGATCCCGAAATCAAAGAGTTTAGTGATGCCAAGAAAAGTCAAGAAATGAAAGTCAAGACAAAAGTGACAAGAAGAGCCTTAAATCCTAAGACTGTTCATGCATGCAAACGAAGACAAGAAAGACATCAATCAATGGTCCAAGAAACTCTTATGAGGCACCTAGACTGATCTGGGCAGTTGAAGATGCCAAAACTCAAATCCAAATTTTTGAAAAATTGAGTTCGCAGGCTGGCAATACTACACAGTGCGAGAATCAGTGATTCTCACAGGTGACCCTTGAGCAGGGTGCGAGAACCTCGCACTGAAACCTAAAGGAAGAGTGTGAACTCTACCAATTCTCACAGGCTGTAGTGAAGTGCAGTGCAATAATGTCTAAACATAGTCAAAATTTTGGAAAATGAAGCAAAATTTGAAAAGGCCTCTGGACCCAGAGGGTGTATCAGGATATCCTGAAGACTTAGAGATTGATAGGATAGGAGAAAAGTAAAACCAGAGAAAATGGCCACAGAAAAAACACCAAAAGCCACAAAGAAAATGGGATGCTCCCCAGTTGAGTCACCAATTTTGTTATCGAACTAATCGGTAGGTGTGGACACTAACAGATCTCCCTAGATCCACCTGGATCTAGAACAAAATAGGACAGGACATGACTCTTTCCCTAAGTTTTGGCCATTGAATCAACTAGTAGGAAGGAACAAGTAACATACCTTTATATCACTTCCTAGGGTTTTTGTTGCTCCCTCTTCTCTTAGGTGCTCTCGTGAGGTCAAGACCAAGACAACACAAACCAACCAAAGTGAAGATAGCACAATATATTCAACAGTCAACCTATGTGTATGATCAAGGAATTACACAATAAAGTGGAAATAGCTTTATGGGAAAGGGACATGCCATTGTATCATATTAATGGAAAGTAAAGATTACAACCTGAGCCTTGATGTCGCAAACTTCCTTTCGATGGCTCTTAGCTCCGACACACACACTTTCTAAATCCTTGTATGAAGAAGATCAAATCCTCTTGATAGACTTGCTAGAGTCTCTTAGTTGTTGTTCAGCTAAGTCCTTCACACAATTCTTTCACCAATTCTCCAATGAATCTTGCTTAACCTTTTCCATGAGAATCCCCTCAATATATAGGAGAGAATGAATTAGTTACTTGGATAAGAATGATCCCAAAATATCA
>JZKD02S1868812.1:56256-82174 GCA_000966675.3 Picea glauca | reverse complement strand
CCTATTATTATTAGTCCTTTGTATTTGTATTGAAATGTTTGCATACTGAAGGTTTAGATCATTGACACTTTTTTTGAGGTGCTTGAATAGGCTTGACAACTTAAATGTTTACATGGCGTGAGGTCCTGAAACAGGCCTGACAACTTAAATGTTTGCATATCACGAGGCCCTTAGACAACCTAACAGTCTTAAATGTTTACCTAGATAGGCTTCTCGGAGTACATTTTTCCTTGAAATTCTCCATACAATGTTGCAGTGAATTTAGACAATATTGTTGTCCACCGCTAGTTGAATAGGCATTGTATGTTTCATACTTCTTCTAGGCTTGGAATGCAATTTCGTCATCGTTGAAGATACATAGATTGTTTACTGGTTCGGTGGGTGCTTCTTCTTTGTTGGTTCATCGGTTTTTTCTTGTTGTTGTTTGGTTCAACTTTGCAAGGTTGGGGTCCTACATTCGCAGTTGGATCTGGGTTTTTTTTTTTTACTTTGCGGGGTCCAGGTGTTGCACCCACAATTCGACTTGCACTTTTGTCGTTCATCGTTTTGGAGTAAGTTTCCATGCCATAATTCCATTTTCTATTACTTCTTTGTTGTTTAGTGTTTACAGTTTGCAAGTAAGAATGTTTGCTTATTTCTACTAGCATGCTCGTCATATGTTTTTGGTTCCTTCTATGCTTCGGCTACAGTTTGGTAATCGTTGGAGATACATATGTTGTTTACTGGTTCGATGGTTGTTGCTTGTTCGTTGGTTAGGTGGTTCGTCGGTTTTTGGTTGTTGTTGTTTGGCTCAAGTTTATGAGTTTGGGGCCCTGGGGCTGCAGTTGGGCCTATTCATTCTTTCTTGCTAGTTTGGTGCTTGTTGTTTTCTTTTGTGTACTTCGTCTTTGCAGGGTTGGGGTCTTGCGCCGACAGTTGGAGTTGTTTTTTTTTGGGCGCTTTGCGGTGTTCAGATCCTACACTCGTGAGTGGACCTCCGATTGTGTTGTTTGTCGCGTCTGGTGAAGTCAAGATCTGGCACCTAATCTGTGCGCGCTTGTTCTGTTGTAAAATTTTGTTGGTACTTCAATGTTGACATGATACAAAATAGTGGCATAAGAAATAATTGAACAACTACATGTGCAATTGCAATATCCATTGTTTTTTTGTTAAAATAAAACATGTGCAAAACGCACTTATTAACCATATATGGTGGAATGTCCCCATATTACAATACAACTTCTTTATCCTCTACACAGACTGGTGTGATCATGATACAATTTGTCTTGTACTTGAGATATGATATGTACACCAAAGATACTGCAAAATTATATTTCCATGTCTGGAAGCATATCTTGATACTTTGCCACAGAAAACCATAATTGTTTAGCTATGGCCATGCAATTTCTTAATATTTTGTGGCTTGTAATATATTTTGGGCAGGGAAAAACTTTATATATTTACAACCATGGATGGAGAAAAGAAAAGGTTCATGTTTCTGACTATCTTTTATTCTATTTGTTGATTCTCATTTACTGTATGTAGATGTTACTTGTTCTCCGCTGCATACCAGCTTTCATTCATGTTCATTGTATTTTGCGCGTTCCCACATTCAAACAAACAAAATAGCTGGAGAAAACGACGGATTCTTAACTACAGCACTAGAAGAGGAGATACAAAGGTACATGCTTGTACTGTTATTTCATATTTCGTTGTTTTGTATTTCATTTATTGTTTGTATATGTGTTCACCTAGTTTATTATATGTAGATATTGCGTACCTTCCTACATAATAACTTATCTTCATTACTTGTCAACCTACATACTAACTTCCTTCATGTCCATTGTATTGTTCTTGCATTGCTACATTTAAACAAACAGAGTGGCTGGAGAGGACGATGGACTCTTTGGCGTGAATGTAGCCGAGGAGTTACAGAGGTGCGTACTTGTACTCTTATTTCATATTCCAGTGTTTAGTATTTCATTTATTGTCTGTGTATTTGTTCTACTTGTTCTACTGCTTTGCACCTTTTTTACTATATGTATATACTACGTATGTTTCTACTTATTCTCATGTGAATCATATTCTCTTTGTTGCTACATTGAAATAAATAGAACTGTATTTCTTTCTTTTACATGTCTTTCTTCATACTAACTTGCCTTCATGTCCACTATATATTCGGCGTTGCTACCTTGGAAGAAACAGATCGGTTGGACATGAAGATGAATTCTTATATGCAACAACAGAGGGATCTGTGGTATAATGTTTGAAAAGGTATACCAATTGTGCTAGTAAATTGAACATACAAAACTGGTGGGGAAATATAATATTGGACTAGAAAACGATGATTTGGCAACAATGGGCCTTTGTGCCCTCCCCATTTCTAACTTTTCCATTTTATATTATCCCTTTTGCTTTTTGATTGCTCTGCTTAGTCGTCTTTCCGAAAAATGCCTTGGTGTGCGGGTTGGCGGACTCACGGGTTCACATTTATGGTCATGCTTCTCTCTTATTCCATACTTACCCACTTTGTCTATTGCGGGTGTCAAGTTGGCAGGTTCAATATTGCACCTCTGGCTTCAGAGGTTCCATGATATACAGATTGACCGTCATGCCCCACCATCACGCCCTATTTACTGTTACACATTTTTTCAGTAAAAAAATTCGAGGCATACAATTTGACCCTCGAGTCCTCATGTTTCCTGAGTATCCCTTGACACCCTATTTTGTATTTTATCTCCTTCGACCCTGCATGTGACATTAAGAACAATTATGGACAATATACAATGCATATGCTTGTTTAGTCCTTTTGATGTTCATCTACACATGCTTGCATCAAAAAAAGTTGAACTAGTGACATGGCCATGAACAATCAATCATCCCAGACATCAGCAGACCGACAAGGCCAAAGGTAAAGATGCATACATTATGTTCCTCGTATGTTTACCAAACAAATAACCTAAACTATTTATTCATCTATGGCATGGTGAATATGTTGATGTCATCTACAACACATACTTTGCAATTCACAAGAAGTATCAACAAGTGCAAGCGAGACGTCGAACATAGTGCAGGTTCCACAAACTAAGAGCTTTGGTTGCAAAACTATGGCTCCATAGTTCATCCAAGTTGTGCGTCTACTTGTACATTTATGCCAAGAAAAAAAGAAAACAAAAAAATAATGCACATTACCATTCACATTACTTTTCATGTTCAAAAATTGTCACCAAGTCTAAACTTGTAACACCCAAAACACTACCAATAGAGGGCTTGAATAGTCGTCGAATTGGAAAAGTGTTCATCGGGGACATAATGGTCGTCTATAGCACCTACTTGGACTAGGAAAAAAAAGCTAGATCCATTATGCATGCTAACATGATAGACAAGGAGGCCCTGATGACAGTCACATTGGCTATTCCTACACAACTTGTCTAGAAACATGCAGAAAAGATATTTCCAGGTAATGAGATATCCATTACAAATTTTAATATATTGCCCAAAACAGTATATGACCATGGTGATTGTGATCGGATTATATCGCTCAACAAAACAAGTATTGTGGAAAAAATTCCTGCTATTTGTTCAGAATATCATTTCGTCCCGGATGCAACTATCAACAAACTTGCATAGAGCAATGGCATTTACCCAATCGGAACCATTAGCGCGACTGTCACATTCATGAGAAAACTTGGCTCGCAACACATTATCCATATAAAAGATTGAGAGTTGGATAGCGACAAGGCAATGGTACCATTCTCCATCTCCAGTTTTGTCATTTACTTTCGCATGTCCATGTATCTCAGTTAAGTTATGCAAATATTGCATTGTTCCATGTTGCAGCTGCAATTGTTCGATACCTATTCAAATTTGTTTTCGTCAATGGAACAACAATTGCATAAAGGGCAATTTCCACTTATGCTCTTCAAAAATATAACAAAGAAAAGAGATGTTAAAGAAAGGATCTTTCGCACAACCCAAGAAACATTTGTAACATAATTACGAGCAGACATAGTACAGGATCTCAAGAAACTAACTAACTCTACAATTGTTGTGCATATACATCTACAGATTCATCCTCACTTTGCTCGTACAAATAGCCTTCACCAAATTTATGCGTTTATTTTTATTTTTTTGGGGTGCAGTTGTATATTATATTGTTCAATATATTCACTGTTATGCTCATGTTTCCAGGTTGAAGGTGTTTTGGTTGTAGCGAATGCATACTCAACCCCCTTTGAGCCTGTATGTGCAAAATGAAACTCTCCTGCTTCTGCTTCTACTTTCATAAGTGATGATACAATTGATTGTCTATGATGCAGTAAAAAATGTCCATACATATATCAACATTGCCTCAATGCTGCCATCCGAGCCGTGGGCAACACAACCATGCATTGTAAATTAGACAGCCTCTATTTCAAGATGTGCTTCATGGGTTAGCAGAATTGTCATATGAAGCATACCTACAGAAAAAGGCAAACATTGTCTACATGATGTGTGACTTTCAGATACATAGCAAATTTACCTTAAATGAGGACAATGTAATATTGCATATTGGCTGGAAAAAAAAAAGTATCAAGCTTTGACAGGAAATAAAAATATCTCATGTGTGTTTGTAATTTTTCTTCAACACCCAGATGATTGTTCGTCGAACTTGAGTTCTTCGGAGTTTACATCTATAGCTGTAAAATTCTCTTTCCAGAGATTTTGTCTCTTCTTGTGCACTTGAAACAACAAGGAGAATCTAATTACAAATGCAATCGATGTTGTTAATTTTGATTTTTTTTGCATCTCCTAGTAAGAATTTTGCATATTTGTTTCGGTGTGCAAATAAAATAAAAATGGTGGCTGGTTGTGGCTTTGATGGAGGAGTCTGCACGTTATTTGGGTGCCCAAGTTGGACAATTGTTTTCCAACTATATAGCCATGGCAGGATTTCTACATTTTTTTTGGGTGCTCGAATAAAATAAAAATTGGTCTCCAACTATACATTTATGGTATGGCATTTGCATTTTCTCGATGCCCTAATTGAAAAAAATAGGACTTGGAATGGATTGAAACATGAGCTTGAGATTTTCAGATCTGACTATAGAGATTGCACGCGCATAAGATTGTTCAGTCCAGAAATGGGAAGCATGAGAACAAACTCCATAAAAAGTATCCAACTGTAAATAACTTAGGCCCATCCTTTGAACCATCGAATAGCTTGATCCTTTGGGTAGAATCATCAGGAATTTCCAATAATATTGGAAATTTGGCATTGTTAAAACTAGTAGTGATAGACCATGGCACTATCAGAAGAAAATGTCCATAGTGATCTTGCTTAATGGTAAAATAGTAATCGACAACTTTCTTGTTCCCCATTTTGAGGTTTGGTTATAGCTAGCGTACAGTGGCGAAGCTCCGTTGGTTTTGTGTTGTCTTGTGTTTGGCAGAATTTTGTTCATATCCCATGGCCCCGGTTATTTTCTTGTGGGAACATATACCAGATGTAAGAGAAAACCAATGCCACGATGTGTTTTTTTATATATCAAATTGTTTGATGCAAAGGTCGATGTGTACTGCTCTATGGAACCTTGTGGGATCTTGCTTCAGGCCTTCTGTGTTCATGCGTTGCTTTCTGCCTCAACTTTCAATACATTTGGTGTTTACTTGGTTCTTGGTTATATGCTTCGTTCTGAAAAATTAATAATACATTCAGGATCTTCGCAGTTTTTCTATGATATTTAAGACTATATAGGACATGCTTTTCCCTTTAATATATGCTATGTGACGCAAATGTAGTATGTGTCTCGTTTTAGCACTTTTCCTTGATCGATGAACTTAGAAAAAATAATCTCCTGGAATAATATGAAATAAAAGAATATATATTATGCGAAGTCCAATGGAACTATCATATCAACAAGAGGACATTAAAATTCAAATTCGTCATTGTTATACTTACAGTGAAGCTGACAATACAATAACTTTACTTAGACATCCCAAATTTCATTTTCTTGTAGCTTTTCGACGCTTCTCTTATACAAGCAGATCCTGGAAACTATAAGCATGGCTCGTTGTATCTATTCCTTGATTGAAGAACATGTTCACATGTTTAATGCACTTCATATTTACTGTTAAGACCATCAATGGGGATTTCTTACACCAATTCCTGCTTCCGAAAATTGCCATCCCCTTTCTTTTTGCCCTCGCTTTCTCTTTCTGGTTACTTACTGGTGCAGAAGTTGGCGGATTCACGTCTTCAGATTTCCACTTACTTTTATATCACTAGCCCGACCAACCGCTTCCCAGTTTCATATTGAACAAAATTTTTGGATCACGGGTTCCTAGAAAGGTGGGTTACCGGATAGGCGGGTTCAACATTGCGTTTCCATTGTTTCGTCGCCTGCAAATAACACTTGGACTTCCGCGATCTACAAATTAGCAAACAAATTCCCCTTTATCTCATTTTTAGCACTTTTCCTTGATCGATGAACTTAGCAAAATTAATCTCCTGGAATGATTTGAAATAAAATAATATATACTATGCGAAGTCTAGTGGAACTATCATATCAATGAGAGGACATTAAAATTCAAATTCGTCATTGTTATACTTGTGGTGAAGCTGACAGTACAATAACTTTACTTACACATCCCAAAATCGATTTTCTTGTAGCTTTTCAACACTTCTCTTATACAAACAGATCCTCAAAACTATAAGTATGGCTTGTTGTATCTATTCCTTGATTGAATAACTTCTTCACATGTTTAATACACTTCATAGTTACTATTAAGACCATCAATGGGGCTTTCTTACACCAATTCCCGCTCCCAAAAATTGCCATCCCCTTTCTTTTTTCCCTTTTCTTTCCATTTCTAGTTACTTACTCGTTTTTCATAAAATGTCTAGGTGCGGGAGTTGGAGGATTCACGTCTTCAGATTTCCACTTACTTTTATATCACCAGCCCGACCGACCGCTTCCCCGTTTCGTATTGAACAAAATTTTTGGATCGTAAGTTCCCGGATAGGCGGGTTCAACATTGCGTTTCCATTGTTTCGCCGCCTGCAAACATCACCCAGACTTCTGTGATCTACAAATTAGCAAACAACGTCCTCTTTATCTCGTTTTTAGAACTTTTCCTTGATCGATGAACTTAGCAAAATTAATATCCTAGAATAATTTGAAATAAAAGAATATATACTATGCGAAGTCCAATGGAACTATTATATCAACGAGAGGACATTAAAATTCAAATTCGTTGTTGTTATACTTGCGGTGAAGCTAGCAGTACAATAAATTTACTTAAACATCCCAAAATTGATTTTCTTGTAGCTTTTCGACGCTTCTCTTATACAAATAGATCATGGAAACTATAAGCATGGCTCGTTGTATCTATTCCTTGATTAAAGAACCTATTCACATGTTTAATTCACTTCATATTTACTGTAAAGACCATCAATGGGGCTTTCTTAAACCAATTCCCGCTTCCGAAAATTGCCATCCCCTTTCTTTTTTCCCTATGCTTTCCCTTTTTGGTTACTTACTGGTTTTTCGGAAAATGTCTAGGTGCGGGAGTTGGCAGATTCATGTCTTCAGATTTCCATTGTTACTTTTATATCACCATCCCGACCGGCCACTTCCCCATTTCATATTGAACAAACCTTTTGAATTGTGGGCTCAACATTGTGTTTCCATTATTCTGTCGCCTGCAAACAACACCCAGAGTTCCACGATCTACAAATTAGCAAATAAATTCCCCTTTATATCATTTGCTTTCACTTTCTATTTACTTGGTCCTTTTTTCGAATGTCTCCTGCTTTTATATACGACACCCGGTGGCAGTTGGCAGATTCACGTCTTCAGTTTTCCATTGTTACTTTTATATCACCAGCCCGATCGACCGCTTCCCTGTTTCATATTGAACAAAATTTTTGAATCACGGGTTCCCGGATAGGAGGGTTCAACATTGTTCCACCTCCTACAAACAACACTCAAATTTCCATGATCTACAAATTAGCAAAAAAATTCCCCTTTATCTCATTTGTTTTCGCTTTCTGTTTACTTGGTCCTTTTTCTGAATGTCTCTTGCTTTTATATACAGCACCCAAAGTTCCGCAATATACAAATTGCTTGCTCAACATTGCACTTCCACTGTTCCCCTACGTACAAACAACACCCGAAATTCCACGATATACAAATTGATGGCTGAAATTTGTCATCATGACATACAATTTGACCATTGGCCCCTCACGTCTCCTGGGTATATCTTGTGACCCTATTTTTGAAACCTACCCAACCACTTTCCATACTTGGGCATTTCTTGGAATCTGTTTCGCAGGTTGGCGGGTGGATGAAATGTACAATGCTTAGTCGCTCTTCGCCATCCCCACTACCTTCGTACTTCTTTCTATATATGCAATTATTAAGCTTTAATGCTAGTAGTTCATCATGTAGGAACCGTTAAGATTGTCATTAATGTCCGGAAGGCCGAAGAAGATTTGTCATTAATACAAATTAAACCAAGATTTGTGGAGAAGAGTGTTATCCTTTACAAGTATTTATTTCAAACATGATGCAATCTCTTTTGTGCGTTGACCGGTTGGCGCCTTTACGAAATCTCTAATTCTTAATCGCTCTTCGTCGTCACCGCCACCTTCACACTTTTTTCTAAATATGAAATTAGTAAGATTTAATGGTAACAACTCATTACGCATGAACCCTGGAAATTATCATTGATCAGCGAAAGGCTCGAGGAGATCTTTCATTGATACGCATTAAACCAAGATTTGCGGAGGGTTATATTATCCCTCCCCAATTTTCATTTCAAACATCGTCTGGAGCAAACATAAATTCTCGTTAACTTATGGCAACAATTCCACAACAGTTTTATCTAGATACAATAAACACCTTTGAGCATGATGGCCAGAGGTTCTAGTATTCCAGGGCATATTCTTACTACTCATATCCCTCTGCCCAGGAGAAAAAAAGGAGATGGTCCCTTGGTGCACCGAGAGATATATTTCAAGCCAAAGAATTCCAAGGCAACCCTGCCTCCTCAGACAACCTGCCCACTTGCATTGATGATTGGAATAGAGGTTGATGCGATGGATTTCGAGCCGGAAGAAGATGATGTGATGGGCGATGATACGACAATGGATGATGGAAATGCAGAGATTGTTCCCACTCTTGTGCCCAAATTGAAATCAACCATAACGGGCGACACTTCTCAACTTGGCGATGGCAGTCCTGACAACACCAAAAGAAGGAGTTTCAGAAAAGAAACTGACGTTGAACGCAATAGCCACTTTGCAGCTCGAAAGTAGGAATTCCAGAGGTCCAAATTAGTTCATTATGGGCAGAAGTCTTTCACTGTAAGGAAATGATCTGTTGATGCTCCCAAGATATATTTCAAGCCAAAAACCTATTCAATTGCGGGACCATTGTTCTGTTCTCTGGATATACAATTAACATCTTAGGGAATGAGGACCAGAACTCCCATTGGTGCAAGGCATATTCCTACTAGTCATATCCTTCCGCCCATAATGGACTAATTTAGTCCTCTGGAATTGCACGTGAAACCTGTGTCCCTAAAGTTTTCGACTGTGAGGAGGTGGTTTCTTGGTGTGTCCTAACTTTTAGTTAAGGGATATTACGTTTTCCCTGCAATGTTTTTTGTCTTCTTCCTCACAAGAAGATTGTGAGAACTATCAATTTTACCATAGGATTGTTGTTCATATGCTTCAAGCCAAGGATTTATTCCACGGCGGACCCGCTCTCCTGTTTCTTTGTCGGCTCAGGTCTTCCACAAAATATTGAGATCGGGGCACCGAACATTGATCCACCAAGGAGAAGACTGCAAGGATTTCCTAAAAAAAACATGGTAATCAATTTTGTATGCATGTTGAAGAGCATCTCGACGACTCCTGCATGTTGCAGATCTTGTGCTTGTGTTTATGGAAAATATGTTCAATGTTTTGGCCCAAAGAACTCGGTCCAATTTCTAAGGATAGATATACAGTGCCCAATATTCTTTTTTTTAATGGATTTACTATTAAAAAAATTTCCTTGGAGTCTTGGTTGCTGCTTCTTTTCTAGATTTAACACCTCTTCTCATTGGCATGGTTCAATAGTCTCGTAGTTCTTCGATATTGTATTTTCTTAGGTAATTTGTTCTAAAATGGAGCATCTAACAATTATATGACAATGCACTGTGTCGATCCATCAGGATTTTATGGAAACAAAAAATGAATTTTAGAAAGTTTCAAACCAACGTTCAATTCTATTCGTAATGCAAATAGAACATAGCAATACCAAATCACAATGTTGCAGCAAGATCATCATTCTTGTTTCTAGACATGCAATTATTAAGCTTTAATGCTAACAACCCACAATGCAAGAAGTTTAATACTTAAGTTAATATGTTACAGTCATGGAAGAATGTATCAAGAACACACTTACTCCCACAAGTTGCAATAAAATCTAATATTCAACAAAGCATTTGCTGACAATTACTAGAAAATGATGATTTTGCAACAATGGGGCTTGTTTGAAACCAATTCTCGCTTATGAAAATTGCCCCCCACCTTTCTATTTTCCCACTCTTTTATCCCCTGTAGTTTCTCTTTCTGGTTACTTAGTCGTTTTTTTCGAAAATGTCTTGCTGCGCAGGTTGGCGGATTCACGCGTTCTAACCGAGCGCTTCCAATTTGTCTAAATTGCACTTTCCATTGTTCTGTGACCTGCAAACAACACTCCGACTTCTGCGATATGCATATTTACTTGTGGACTCCCACATCATCCCCTCTTCCATGTTACACATTTTTCACTGAAATGTTCTGATATATACAATTTGACAGTCGGGGCCTTACGTCTCCTCGGGAACCCGTCACCCTATTTTGAAGCCCATCCGACCGCTTTCCACACTTGACCATTTCTTGACATCTCTTTCCTGGATCGTCAAGTTTGCGGGTTCAGAAAATTTCAAATTTCTTGTTGTTGTTTCCTGTGCCTGCTACCTTCAGTTTTATTTCCAAGTATATGCAATATGTATACAACTTCTCCAACAACATACATAAAATATCTTTCCAGGAAATGGAATATCTATTGCAGATTTGAATATATTGGACCTTCTTTTCCCTCTTTTATACTTGACCAAATTGTCGTTTCTTTTTCCCCTCTACTCTCTCTTTCTTATTACTTAGTCGTTTTTTCAAAAATGTCTCAATGCGCGCGTTGGCCGACTCACGGGTTCACATTTGCGCTCGTGGTTTTATATTGCGACTTTGACCAACCACTAGCCATTCGATGCCTAGGCACTTTTCATATCATGGTTTCCCAGGTAGGCGGGATCTATATTGCACTTCCATTGTTCTGTGGCCTGAAAACAACACCCAGACCTCTACGATATACAAATTTAAAGCCACACTCCCACATCATACCCTCTTCCGTGATACACAGTTTGCACATGAAAGTTCCGAGACCTACAATTTGACCTTCGGGTCCTCACATCTCCTAGGGAACTATTGTCACTCCGTTTTGAAGCCCCTGCGTCCACTTTCCATATTTCTCCATTTCTTGGAATCTCTTTCGCGCCTCCAATTCCATACTTACCCGAATTTTTCGCTTGCGGATTCCCGGACAGGCAGAGTACACTTCCAGTGTTCCTTGACCTGCAAACAACCCCCCGGCTTCCACGATATACAAATTGACTTCCAGACTCCTACATCAACCCCTCTTCCATGTTACACAGTATGCACTCAAAAGTTATGATCAATACAATTTGACCTGCAAATAGCCCCCCGGCTTCCGCAATATACAAATTGACTACCAGACTCCTACATCAGCCCCTCTTCTGTGTTACACAATATGCAATCAAAAGCTTTGATCACTACAATTTGACCCTCTCCTCGGGAACCCTTGTCAGCCTATTTGAAGCCCGTCCAACCGCTTTCCACGACCATTTTTTGCAATCTCTTTCGCGGATCGTCAGGTTGGCGGGTTCAGACAATTTCCAATTCCTAGTCGTTGTTTTCTGTGCCTGCCACATTCACACTTCTTTCCAAGTATATGCAATAAGTATATAACTTCTCTAGAAACATGCAAAAAAGATCTTGCCAGGAAATAGAATATCTATTACAGATGTGAATATATTATCCTTTCTTTTCCGTCTTCTATACTTAACTGAATTCTCGTTTCTCTTTTCCATGTACTTTATCTTTCTCGTCACTTAGTCGTTTTCCCCAAAATGTCTAGCTACGTGGGTTGGTGGACTTGTGGGTTCACATTTGCACTCGTTCTTTTATATCACGACTTTGACCGACCACATCCCCATTCCATACCCAACGACTTTTTCGACCGTGGATTCCCGGGTAGGCGGGCTCTAGATTGCACTTCTATTGTTTGGTGACTTGCAAACAGTACCATGAATTCCGTGATATACAAATTTACAACCAGACTCACATCATATCGTCTTTCGTATTACAATCTACCTATCATGCCCTCTTCTTTGGTACACATTTTGCACTAAAAAATTCTGAGACATACAATTTGACCATCGGGTCCTCACGTCTCCTGTGGAACTATTGTCACCCCATTTTGAAGCCCGTCCATCTGCTTTCCATACTTCGCCATTTCTTCCAATTTCTTTTGTGGATCGTCGGGTTGGTGGGTTCAAGAAATATCCAATTCCTAATCGTTGTTTCCTGTGCCTGTGCCCTTTGCAATTAACAATTATCAAGTATATATAAGATCTTATTTCTAAGTATGCAACTAGCAAGCGTTAATGCTAAACCATGATTTGAGGAGATCTCCCATTAATACACATAAAACCAAAATTTTTGGATGGTTATATTATCCCTTCCGAGTGTTAATTTCAAACATCATGGAATGTCATTTGCGCGTCGTCGGGTTGGTCTGTTCATGAAATCTTCAATCCTCAATTCCAAAAACGAGTTCGACCGACCGTTTCCCTATTCCATACTTAGCCACTTTCTCGGAATTCCGCAAATATACAAACTGGCCATTGAACTGCCCCATCATGCTCTCTTCCATTTTACACGTTTTGTAGTAAAAAAATTTGATACATAAAATTTGACCGTCGGACACTCACCTCTCCTGAGTATCCCTTGTAACCCTATTTTGAATCTCGTCCGACCACTTTTTAGACCTTGCCATTCCTTCCTTGCTCTTCCCTGTCTCTGTGACCTTCGCACTTGTCTATAATAAAAAAATGTTTATATATATATATATATATATCTTGTTTCTAAATATGCAATTAGTGACCTTTAATTCTAACAGTTCATTGTGCAGGAACCGTATAGATTGTCATTGATGAGCGAAAGGCTCGAGGAGATCTCCTATTAATATGCATTAAACCAAGATTTGCGGAGGGTTATATTATCCCTTCCGAGTGTTGATTTCAAAATCATGAAATGTCGTTCGCACATCGTCGGGTTGGCACGTTCATGAAACCTCCAATCCTTAATTTCTCTTCGTCGTACCCGCCACCTTCACACTTCTAAATATGCAATAAGTAATCTTTACTGCTAACAACTCATCATGCAACACCCATAGAGATTTTCATTAATGAGCGAAAGGCTCGAGGAGTTTTCCCATTCATAAGAATTGAACCAACATTTGTGGAGAGTTATATTATCACCTCCAACTGTTCATTTAAACCATCGTTTGGAGCAAACAAATGTTCTCATAAACCTATGGCATCAACTCGACAATAGTTCTGTGGAGATACAGTGAACATCTTCGGGCGCAAGGACTAGAACTTCCAGTGGTCCAGGGCATATTCTTATTACTCATCCCCTACCGCCTAGAACAAAGTAATTTGGACCTCTGGGATTGCTCGTGTGTAGACCGTGTCCTTGAAGTTTTTGACTATAAGGAGATGGTCTCTTGGTGCACTGATAAATTTATTTCAGACCAAAGAATTATTCCACTATGGGACCACTCTTCTCTTTCTTTGTTACCTTAGGTTTTCCACCAGATGTTAATATTGTCGGAGAAACATTGATGTTCAAAGGAGAAGATTCCAAGTAGTTCCTAAGAAAGCATAATAACGAGTTGGACCTTTTACCCGAGTTCTTGGAAGACTCGATGGTAGTTCCTGAAGATATCACAAGCTTGCAGGTTAGTTCATTTAGAAATCCATTCTGGGAAATTGTCTGGCTATTTACAAGAATAATGGGACATGAATCCACATCAACTATTTCTCGGATGGCTCTTTATATTTTGTATTTCACAGTCAAGGAACAAGCCATTTTTTATTGGGGCAAGCTAATTTCACATGAAATTTGTTCCCAATTGTCAAGCCTCAAAAAGGAGAAGAAGCTAATTTCACATGAAATTTGTTCCCAATTGTCAAGCCTCAAAAAGGAGAAGAAATTTTATATGTCATCCTACTTAGTTTTTGCGATAGCACATTGCTATCAGTTTCCAAAACTGTCTCTGTCCAAGAAGGTTAACTGGGAATTCGATCCAGTAATGTTCTGGTACCAGACCTTGTGGAAGCACAAGTGCTCCCACTGTTTTCATGAGGTTTTTAATGGCTTTGTGTCTGTTTTCAAAGTTTTGTTGTTAGGAGAAGATGCTCCCTACATATCTGACCAGGAAACCAAGTTTTTGGACAGGAAGGGGGCACTTAAACATATGGATAATTACACTGTGATAAGGATTTTTGGCTCCAGGGAAAAACCTGCTCTCCTTCCATGTCACATTACAAACATGATGTTTGTTATAGAAGTAGAAAGGCAATACAACAACTGGTTGCATCTATTCCAAGAGAAGAGAAAAAAACAGTTCATTCCTTTGCCTTGGAAAGTCGGGGACTTCGTGTTGAGGAACGCCAACAAAATTGACGAATTCGCAGCCCATTTTAGCAACTTGAACCTAAGATATGCTGAAAGCCTAAGAGGGTTCGACCCCAATAATTTTTTTTTACAACATTTACAAACACTTGGCTTCAAAAATTCTTTTTTCAAAAAAAACCTGACCGAAAACAGAGACACTGATGACAACGCTCTTGTTTCTAATGCCGATGACCTAGACATATTGCAAAGCACCACTAAATTGTACAAGCAACAGGGAAAAGGCCCCGATGAGAAGAGTGTTCAATCGGCGGATAACACTCCCAAAAGTACGACATCGCGAAGCATTGCTCCAACAACCCACCACAACAACAAAACAACTAAGAATTCTTCAAACGGAGAAGGAGATAATGACCCTCCTCGCCCTAAAATTGATAGTTCTCACAAGCTTCCAGTGGACAAGAAGAGAAAAAAAATTGCAGGATAGGCGGAAGAGACCGAAATTGAGAGTGAGAACATGGAACTTGAGCCTGATCTGGATAGCGTATTCCACCACCTTGATCAGCCCAGAGACATGATCCAGTATAGTCGTCCAATGGACATATATGATACTGAAAATTTTGACAAAGATGAATCCTTCATGTTCCAAAGCATTGTTTTTAATAGCCAGTCCAAAAAATTAATTATTGAAAAAAAAGATGTAAAAAATAAGAAAGGAAAATTTCGTTCAGAGGTTAACCTTGCGAAAATGCAGCTGTCCCAAATATGTCAACTTCACATAGCAACCACAGATTCTCTTGATGATTCCATTGGAGACATTGAGGCAGAGAATGTCAGACTAAAGGACTGGCTCAAGGAATTGGAAGAAGCATTGATTCTTATGTCATTGCTTGCCAATCCTTTGGCAATAGCCATGCCTGCCACCCATGAAACCAAGTTAAAAGGATCCTCCAGCCTCCTTGCATCGTGTAGAAGATATGTGGAGAATAATATCAAGAAAAGAATGGAATTGATTACTGAGGCGTGGGAAACATCACAAACCATGACTTCCCTTGGAATGAGGGAACATAATTTGCTCGAACATTTGCAGGGGGATTTAAAAGATGAAGAACATTTCTATTTAGACAGGGTCCTTCCTTTTGGCACCATTGTCAACAACATGACATAAATGAGAAGAAGACAACAATATCTCCCATCCAAAAACCGGATCGGTCAATTAATTGCATGCTGGAAAGAAAAAGTGAAGAAACTGCATCTCATTGTCCAGTCATGTGAACAAGCCATATCAAAGAAAGCAAAATTATTCACAAAGTTGACCAAAATAAACTTAGTCGGAAGGATCAACGACTTTCAAGACCCCAACTTAATCATTAACTCCTTGCCCTTAATTAAGAAAGCCTTCGATAAACAGGTTGATATTTTTAAGGCATTGTCTTTGGAAAAGTTTTACAACATCCTTGAATATGGTCAAGATGACATCGACAACTGGCTAGTCGACTATTCGATACAGAATGAGGAAATTGATCAGGCTCCGCGTAATCTTTCTATCGATTTCATGGAATTAGAAAATGAACTTTTCAACATAAAAATTTGGAATGAGATCAATGTCGCCCCAATGAGAAGCTACATTGAAGAATGGCTCGAAAGAGAATTGAAGCAGGTCGTCGACGAAAGGCAACATGCAGTTGCGACGATTATAGTAGTCGTCGATGACATCAATGAAAAGGCATCAACAAAAAAATAACAAAAGGGGTCATATGGACCATCACTGTAAGTCTATACTGATCACATCCTTCTTTGTTTATCAACCCAGTTATTCCACTTTTTTAAATAGAAATGTCTAGCCAAATACTGATACATTTCAATTTATTATTTTCAGGCATTACACTCTACCATCGCCCACTTCTTCTTTCTACAATCCTATTTCTTATACATATTTCTCTTATAGTCCACGGGAGCCCCAATCCCAGTCTATATGACAAACACATATAAATTTCCAGGAATATGTAACAAACAATATTCTTTTTTGATATATTTCAAATAAAATTGTTTTTTATCTCCTTTTATATTTATGTCCTCATAAATTTTTATCTTCCACTATGTTTATGGTCTGCGGGAGCCCCAATCCCAGTCTATATGTCAAATGCATTTAAATTTCCAGGAATATGTAACTTTTTTGATATATTTCAAATTAAACTGTTTTTTATCTCCTTTTATATTTATGTCGTCATAAATTTTTATCTTCCACTATGTTGAATGTCAAGAAATTGTATTTATTTAATTTGAATATAACTTCTTTTTGCCTGCCACATATAGAGACAAAATAGAAAAAAAAATTCAACAAAGCAAAATAGAATATATACTTTTAAAAAATAATTGAGAATCTAGAGGCCACATGTCATTTACTACATGGATACCACATGTGCTTCATGCTGCTTGCCACATCTTCGCTACAGTTTCCATCTGCCTCCGCAACTTTTTCCCATCCTTGTGCATTTATTCTCAATTCAACCCGACAGAGACTACGCTGCCACACAACACTTGTTACAATTAATTTTCTTCTTACCAATCAACATAACCTTCAAAATTATCCAACTCGCACTTCGTAAAGTTATCATCAACAATAAACATGAGTGTTTTTGCCCATTTAAATTATAATAATTTTATAAACATTATGCATTCAAACAACATTGCATTTAAAGCATTTAATCATTTAATGGCATTTAATCTAATGGAATTTAATGTTATTATTGTTGAAATGTAGATTATTAAATTTTGAAGTAATTTTATTCGATAGTTTACATCTTAACGAGAATAACATTATACTATTAAATATATATGGAGAAACATTTCAAACATGTTAATAAATTTAAAATAAATTGAAGCTTAACAAAAGATTAAGCCATAACAGTTCTCACATTCACACTTTATGTTAGATATTTTAGATGAAAATCCCATCTATCGAGGGAAATGAATGCTGCCTCAATAGAAACACATTCTTACCAGTGATATTTTTTGGGTTTTATTTAATTTTTTTATTTTAATTATTATTATCTTTTAACAATAGTCATGCTATGTATACTTTCAACATACCATTTGTGAGAGTTGTCTTTGTCATTGTGAGAGTTGTCTTTGTTATTGTGAGGGTGCAATTTTTTATTTAAAAAAACATAAAAATATTATATCTACAAATTAGGGTTATTTGGTTACATATATACATTCAATAAATAAGAAACAAACATTATCATTTTTTAATATTAATTTAAAATTATTACATTTAATATATAATTCTTTTAAACTTTGTGAAACTTTATAAATATTAAACCAAAGTTTGTTGGGAAAATTATTTATTTTTAGCCATTTTCAAATGTTGCTTCACTCACATTCACATTAGGCACATATTGTTTTTTAATTGGCGTTCAAAATGTGTCTCAAGTGACATCATGTTTCCATATACACATTTTTTTTTTATATAAATAAACTTCACATTGATTAAACGCTGCTTAATCGGTGTTTAAGAATATTTTTTTTTTTATCAATAATCATTTTGTACTATCGATGTGTATGCTAATAACTTTTTTTCCACACCACCAATAATATCGACATGTTGCAATCTTAGGATGTCACTCAGCTCAATAAATGGAATTGCCTATATGTTACGTTACGTTACCTTAGGGAGTCTTGTTTCGAATTTTATTATACATATCTCTTTTTCTTGGAAGCAAGAACAAACGTCGTTGATATGTCAGCTTCACTATCCTAATTTATTTACACACAGACTTGCCCTTTATTGGTCCTGTGTGTTAATGATACCATGTAAATTGTTTTTCCCTACTATTGTTTTCCTGTATGAAAGATTCAGATCTTGCCTAGAGAAAGTTGAGAATTTATAATTCTGTAATTAACATGAATTATATGTATATATGTGTAAGCATTTTAATATTTAATCAACACCTCCTAATTTTTAAATATCTTCCACATATAAATATAAATACAATATATAGTATGAAGGTCTTAAACTTAGTGTACTATTTTCGTCAATGTTATGTTAAAGATTTATGTTTTTTTATATATCAATATCAAGTGTAATTTTTAAATATTTATACATAAATATAATCTTATTTCTAAAATGTCTTGTGTCCTTAAATATGTTAGAATATACATGTATTTTTTCAAAATGCACATGTTTTTTTTCAAAATTCACATGCTTTTTTTCAAAATTCACATGCTTCAAATCATGGTAAAAGTTCATCATCAAAATAGTGATTCATTTCTCAAATAAGATAATTCTACTTGCAATATCTTTATGGTTAGATCATTAACAACATTAATGTGAAAACTTTCCTTGATTTAAGACATTCCCATTCGCCCTTTTAGAGGGTATGCTAGTATACTAAATATTATGAATAAAATGAAAAACCTTTTACAACCAACATCATTGTTTAATCTCAGATAATGTAGTATTCATTAAGATTCCAGACTTATAAACATAAAGATAATTTCGAACTTTGGTGGAAAAAATGGTAGCAATACATAAATTATAATATAAGTGAAAAAAAAATGATAAAGACATTCCAATCAATCTATAATATGATGCTACATTTCCAAAATTCCTTCATTTACATGGGATACCTTTTAGAAGTATCATATTCATAAATCTAAGAGCTTAAAATAACAGTGAGGCTTTAGCATCTTCGTCAACTAGTATTGGTGGATGCTTGCACAAATAACTCAGTTCAAGCATATTCCTTACTAGAAGAATGGAGCCTTCCCAACCATGAATGGAGTCTTCTAACCAAATATCAACTTTGCAACCTTGGTGTAAAGATCTAAGAGATAACGCCTATAGGCATAGTTTCCACACCTTAAAATTTAAAAAACTACCCACTCATTTCTTTGGTTTAAATACCCAATAACCTTGTATCTATCTTTTGTTAACATGAGTCACATAATTGAGCAGCTAATAGCAAAATCCCCTCTTCCTAAAACATTGATAATTGTTGGTTGTAGAGGGCTAAGCAATTTGAAAATCTTGGTTGTCATTCTCAATTATTCACAACCTTTCAGTTTATATAGAGATAACGACGAGTCGGTAGCTAAGTCATCACCACCCTTATCAGGAGTTAGCTATAGCCTTTAAACTTTTCAGTTTATTTTTTTTGTTGGCACGCATTGGCCTTTTACGACATGTGTTTGCATTGACTTTGCATCGTATTTGTGTTGTAGTAATGGTATTCGAAAAAATAAAAAATATATTACTTTGCCTTTGTGATGTAGTTATGTTGTATTGTATCGATTTTGTGTCACATAAAATGACCACGTGTATCCTACATTGTTTAGCACTGAATTAGCATATTATTTATAAACATATATAACATTGTAATAAAAGTTATGATAAGAAATATGCATTTTATAAAGTTGTTGTTGTATTTGCACACAATTTCGAGGTCATTTTTCCAGGGAGCTCTAACTAATTATTGACAAGAGTACAATCTACATAAATCGATGTGAAAAATCATAAGGTAATTATGAAGAAAATAATAGAACCTAGTGTGAAAAATCATAAGGTCACTATGAGGGTGAAAGGGGGGCTGGGGGTGCATGGAGAGTAAACAAATAAACTAGGAAGGGGAATATTCAAAGGAAATAATAATACCATATATTGTATGATTTGTTACAATCAAAGCACATCAGACTCAACACATCAAACGTATTATAATAGGGGATAATGCATGTGTTTCTATGAAAATATGTTGTGTTATTACTCCATAAAACAAAATAGGTATTTTTTAAGGATTCAAATATTATACCTATGTATAGTATTCTAGGAGACTATTTTGGTTTAAAAAATCAGACATATAGAATGCACACGAATATTCAATAAAAAACATATAACTTGCTATTAAAAATTGTAAATTTTTGGCGAATGTTATCAATTTAATCTTATTTGTGTAAAAAATACAAGAATTTTTAACCAAATTGATGAATATTTGTTTTTAGAAAATGGCCAAAAAATAGCCAATTCGAGAAATTTTGCCCCTAAAAATACCTTGAGTTGAGCAATTAAGAAAACTTGCATCCTCCCTATAACTTATCTCTTCTCTTAAAGTTCATGCCAATACACTACACTAAAGAAGAAACTCCTACCACCATTCAAGTTGTTGCTAAATACCTAATATTGTGATATACCACCTAGCTTAGATTCATGCTAAATAATTCTTTTGTATTAGCTTAAATCTTAATCAGATGAAAATGATGATAAAATTTCATTGACATCAACTAAGGGATCATTTGGGTTTCTCTAAATCCTTTTCCTTGCAATAAAAGGATGAAAAATAAACTCATGCAATTGACAATACATAAAATAATTGAAATTGTGATCAATAATACATACACAAATGACCACTTTTTGCTCATTGTTAATCATATAACTACAATAATGCAATAGGACTAGTAAATGTAAGAAAGAGTTTCTATGATTTTGAAGAGTGTAATCCAATCTTTGTTAGATGTTATTTCATCCAAATGGAGAAAAAAGTAGAATACAAATAATATGATAAGGCTTAAGGTTTTGCAGTGAAGTACTTCATATCATACACAATGATTATTATAATTTAAAACTCATGGGATGAGACGTTGTTTCCTTTGTTATAATATTGTCCCTCTTAATATCCATTCTAAGAAAATTATTTCACCGTCCTTTTCATCCCCACCACCACCACCTTCCTTCTTCTAGACCCCCTTCTTTATTCTCCCCATCCTTTTTATCTTCTCCATAATTATCTCCATCCTCCCTAGAATCAATCTCTTCTTTTCAAAGTTCAAGCTAATATGCAACTCTAATCAGTTCAAATTTCATCAAAAGTAAGCACAGTTTGCAAAAATTTCAACATTGACCCCTTTCATTAGTAATTGGGTGACTTCCATGTGAGCTAGGTCTTGCATAGAAAATCAAATGAATTATTTTGACTTTTTAGAAAATCCAATGGACATACCCTATTGTGTTTGGAACAAGCTTTATGATTATCCCTAGTTTGCCAAATTTCAAGTTCGTATGCCCAATGTATGAAGGGCACAAGTTGAGTGTCTCATTAAGGGCCAAATTTTGTAGTTGTGATTTCATTGTTTAGATTATATTTTGAATCTATTCTAAATCTAATCTAGAGAGAAACTTTGGCCTAGTGATAATGTGGGGATGTCTGGGATGTTTCTAAGAGCATATCATACACCTAGTTTTGGGACTCAATTGTTGATAATGAACTTTCGTAAGATCAACACTAGTTTTAGGGTAGCAGTTTGGTGGAAAAGGTTCATAATTTAAAAATCCTCAAATCACTTTTCTAATTAGACATTGTCAAAGTACTCATCGATACTTTTTCGATAATACTTCATTTGTTTCATTTTGACACCATATGACCAAATGGAAACCTTCACAAAATAAAGTCAGTTAACGGCCCGACTAACAAACTAGTGTTTCAAGTTGTGGTGGCCATAACTTATGACAACCACATGCATACTCAACCTCCATTCCCATACACCAAGGTGACATCCTCCTCTACTCATTGCTTAGACCTCCGTGTGAAGGTACATCAACCCCCACTCCAATTCCCATCAACCTACTAGCATAAACACATATGACACTTACACAACTCTATGACAATACAATCACGATGTGAGATCCCCGCTTATGTGGCTTATATCAAATATAATAATATTGATTTATTTTTTGTCAACATTGTGGGGTAAAGGTGACACTTTGAAAATGTTAAACGATGCTATAGTGACAGTAATATGACATTGCACAACACTAGATTTCATATTAGCATCGAATAATTCAATGTTGAAACGATGTTGATATTCATAGTGTCAAAAATAATGACTCAATATCAATGCATAGTTTCCACATATTTTTTCACATTTATCATCATATTGTTGTCATGTTTGCCAATGGGAAAGCCAAAAATATCACATTTTTTTATATGTTTCCCATCACTTGCAAAGCTTAAATTTATTATGCTTATTTCAACAATAAAACCTTACTAGCTAGGCACATACCCTGTCTTTCAATCAAACAACATAAAGGCTAAATTAATAGATAAAACATTTCAGAGTCTACAAGTAAATTTTTACTAAAAGAGTATTGGTCATTAGTGTTAGTTCACTTGGACTTAGTGAAAAATGGATTTAATGTTTTGGATTTTATATTGGTCAGGTCTCGCTCACCAAGTTTGGGTTAGTAAGGCTAATACATTTTCATATTAACATTATTATCTAGCCTACATTAACAATTTTAATATCCTTCAAACTAAGAGATCGACTTAACGAGTCTCACCATTAGCAAGTGCATGCCTGAATTTTTTGCAGTTGTTCACTCCCCTAACTTGATTTTCTAGCTTATATCCATTAAATTTGGAGGGGGATTAATGTGTGATTTGTTATATTGGAATCATGTGGCCTTACCTAAGTTGTCTTCTATCTTCTTTTTGAGTTCATTGTAGTGCTTGATGGATTGATATAAGCATGTATTAGTTTTTTTCATATATTAGTTGCATTTATAGCTCCAAGTTAAGGATAATGATTGAGAAATCCAACCTTGTTTGGCTTGTTTCATCCTCCTAATGTTTTCTCCTTTGGGAAGGCCCTCCTTGACTTATTTTTGAGTTCCAAAACCCTCCCATATCAACAAAACACATTTACTGGTTGATGATGTCAAATTCGTCAAATGTAAGAACAATTTGTAAAAAATTCAATAGTGTCCCCTTTCACTAATCACTAGGAGGGCTCCACATGAGTTAGGTCTTGCCTTTTGGGGATATGTTTGTTTATAATTTCTCTTAGAGTGACTATATAATCTCCTACACTTGTTTCCACATGAATCCTTTGAGATTTAAGAACTAAGAGGCATTTTTGTAAATCTAATGCCTCAACTTCAGTGTTCAAGGTAGTCCCAACCTCCCAATCATTTTTTACTTCCTAGTTTCACTCAAAGTCAATGATGACTCCCCCAACACCTTCCACCCCTAAATTATAATTATAATAATGATAATAGTAATTATAATTCCGATGGGCTAGCTCGAGTGGTTGAGATTCATGAATATTACTTAGAACGTCTCAAGGTCAGTCTTCAAGCTCGTTGTCTTTACCTAAGTGAGCTTTACTTGATGTACCTACTGAGTTAGGCACTGAAAATGAGCCAAGCTAGTTTACCCTTGGTATCATCCTACATGATGCAATATAAATGATATACTTGTGTTTAGTTTCATGTTTCATGACATTGACACAACACATAGCACTGGAAAATATGACGCTACTATAATGATTATACAATGCAATATAGACACAAATGTGAAAATGATTGACACATGTTGTATATCTTCATTATGGAAGTCGACATTGGTATGAGGCTAAGTCAATGCAAAGTTCAAGTACAAAAAAATGCAAATTCAACTTTTGCATTGATCTAATTATACATTCATCATATAAACTGAAAAGGGGAGTCCCTCATTTCATTTTCAAATGTGGGTTTGGGGTAGAGCTTCTTGGAGTTGAAAGGGATTTTTGGGAGAACTTAATAAGAGAAAGAAAGGGTGATTTGTGGAGCATCACTAGATATCTTGGATTCACATATACGTATTTTTTCATTTATACTTAATTTTGTAGATTTAAAACAAAATGTGATTTAGGTTTTAGAAATGGAATTTTGGTTTTGCATTTGGGAGATAATTTTTGGGTTTTGGATCTGGGATTTGGGTTTGGATTTTGGAAATGGGATTTATGTTTTATTTTCTCCCCCCTCCCCCTCACACACCTTTTTTTATTTATGGATTTAGAACAAAATGAAATTTGGGTTTTATTTCCTTCCTTCTCTTCTTCTTCTTCTCTACATCTCTTCTCCCCTTTTCATTTTCCTTTATACCTCATATGTCTCCTCTAACTCTTCCTCGTTTTATTCCCCCTCCTCTTCTTCTTCTTCTTCTTCTTCTTCTTCTTCTCCTTCTCCCTCTCCCTTCTCCCCCTCTTTCTTCCCCCTCTTCGCCTCTTTATCTTCCCCTCCTCTTTCTCTTCCCACCTCCTCTCCATCTTCCTCTTTTTCTCCCCCCCTCCTCTTCTCCCTCTCCCTCCTCCCCCTCTTCCTTTTCCTCTATCTCTTATCCCTCATTCCCCTCATCCATATTCCTATTTTTCTTCTCCACTCTTCTCCCTTTTTCTTTTTTTCCTTCCATCATCTTCCCTCTTCTTTTTCTTCTCCCTCTCCCTCCTCCTTCTCTTCCTTTTTCTTCCTCTCATATTCTATGTCTCCAAAAACTTTGACTAGGGAGAAATGTTTGTTTATTTTCTAGGAAAACACCTCATGGAAAACCCTTTGAGTACTTTCGCATGATCCATGGATGGTAAATGGGGTAAACCATTAACCCTGATTATGAATCCTAACCCTGAGGGATCAAGAGGGTAAAACATGTGACCTCCCCAACTTTTGGAGAGAGATACCATATTTGGCTATTGATCGCTTGAGTTAAGCCTTGATCCTTTCGAGGAGTAATGTTGTATATTGTAAATTGAGGTTTCATTTTAAAAGTGTTGGATTTCCCTAAATCCTCTTTGTAAACATTTATTTGTTTTTTGTTACAACTCCATAACCCTATGGACAAGTCACTTATTTGAGATTGAGTTAAGATAGTAGAATGAAGGCTTTACCATAACTAATGGAATTTTTGGTAATGGGAAAGGGACCATATTAGTCTTAAAAGGCACCCCACACATAGATAATTAATCTCTAAGTAAATCTAATGCTATCAATGGTGGTTGGTATTATGACTCCACCTTGGCAAGCCCCCATGCCAAATACCCATTAGAGTAAATCCGAGGTCTAAAATGTCCCTCCCAAGGAAAATATTAAAATAGTAGAAGCATATGCCACATCACACTAAGTTAAAGGTGTTCTCTAGAGAAGGTTAATCTATAATGTGTCATTAATGATGGTTTCTAAGTTGGGTTAATGTAAAGTTAAGAGGTGAGGGTTAAAAATAATAATAAAAAGTTTAAATTATTATGCACACATAATAATTGATGTAGTGTCAAAACATTTAAATTTATACCATATTTTATTTAAAATCATTCATAATTGATTAAATATACCTTATGTGT
>JZKD02S1868812.1:39727-53072 GCA_000966675.3 Picea glauca | reverse complement strand
CAATATTTATTAATGTGAAACAAATTCCCATGTAGGGATATGCCACTATAATAAGTGTATAATATCTCACATAGGTAAAAATCATAGGTAGGAGTGGGCAGACAAGACATGATACCAAAACAATGCTACTATCATATTGAAGAAGGATGTGATCATGCTAATTTGAATCTTTACGCCAAATTCTAGTTAACTCTAGTTGAGTTTGGTTGAATTTAGTGACTTTTGTTACCTTTCGTTGAATAAAGTGTCTCTGCATATACATGTTGATGTTATGCATGGGTATTTTCAATATTTATGTCAAACTATGCATACAATTTATTACATGGATTTTATGTATTTGCCTCATTTTTAAATTGTTGTAATAGATTTACAATCATATGGTTTCTAGTGGAGAGGGACTATCAAATGATGACACTAGGCATAGTAAAAGAGATGAAGAAGGTCATAGAAGAAAAGGAAAAGATATAACAAACTATGACAACAACAACAACAAACTCAAAGTGAGTTGTAATTACATACTTTATAATTGTTGCATGATATTGAAAAACATGTATTTATTTTATGAAGAGTTCCATTTATAATTATGATTGTTACTTACTAGATTATGTTTTATGTTGAAAAAAAACATAATAAAAAAATAGAGCATTCTTAAAGAATATGATTAAAAAAAGTGATCCAAAACTGACTCTCAGACATAGTAAACCTTAGCATGGTAGTCGTGGTAGAATTAATTATCATGCTTTTTTAGTGAAATTTAGAGTGTAATTGAATCCAATGCACTACATTTCATGGTATTTATTTGGTCTATGACATGAAAATTAATGTTTGACCACATGGCACAAAAATGATGATGATTATATATGACAAGAGTGATTAGAGGGAATTAGAGGGAATTGACAAAGTTTTTAACTTATGTGTTTTTTATTACATTTTTAACAATTAATCATTTTTTAATTTAGTGAACTTGTGTTTTTTTATTATGTTTTTACAAAGTGAGAATGAAGAGGTCTTAGAAGATGAATAGGGCATGGACAACAATTCTATCAACTTCATTCAATGAACTTCCGATGTTAAATTCATTTCTTTTCCTTATATGTGTAGAATGTATTCATGCTATGTTATACACAAAGTTGTCATTTACCTAGGCTTGTAGTGTACTACATATTTGTAGATAGTTCAATTAACTCCTAAGAATGCCAAATTCATTTCAGTTTCCTATGTATAGAAATTTTTTCATATCATGTTGTATACAAAGTTGACATTTCCTTGGGGTGGTAGCGTACCACTTATTTACAAGAAAAATCATAATATTAGTCTAAAGCTTAGCATTAGTACTTAGTCCACCCACATTTTACTAAAATTTTGTTAACAACCTAACTTAGCAACTTCTCGGGTCATCTACTTAATTCACTAATCCTTTAATATTATTAATACTTAGGACTGTAACTTCTTTTCTTTTAAACCCTAGTCTAGTTAATACTTTAGGTTAGTATTTTATTATATTTTAAACCCTAATCTAGTTAATACTTTAGTACTCTCCTTCATCTATTTATTACATCTGAAGGCTTTATTTTACTATTCTTAATCAATATGTATTACTTATTATTAGTCCCTGTCGAAGGCGCAGAGGGACTATAGTGATCGATAATTCGTTGACTTCATATTAATATGTCCTTTGACTATAAATTTTTGTATCATTTGTATTGTTCGTACTATAGAAGTAAAAACATTATTTTTTATATAATAAAAAAAACTTATATGTCATTGTCTCATTGGAGAATATATTGGAGGTCTTATTGCCAGCTTCGTTGTTCCCAATGTTGTAAATGTTTAGATATCCAAAGTTTTGAGCTTTGACGTTCTTTTTTAATTTTTATTAGATTTTTACTGAAATGTTTACATACCGAAAGTTCGAGCATCGACACTGTTTTTTAATGTTTTTTTATTATTAGTCCTTGCCGAGGGCGTAGAGGGACTATAGCGATCGATAATTCGTTGACTTCATATTATAATGTCCTTTTATCATTATTTCTATTTGTATTGAAATGTTTACATATTGAAGTGTTAGAGCATTAACAATTTTTTTGAGGTGCTTGAATAGGCTTGACAGCTTAAATGTTTACATAGTGCGAGGTCCTGAAACATGCCTGACAGCTTAAATGTTTGCATACCGCGAGGCCCTTAAACAACCTGACAACCTTAAATGTTTACCTAAATAGGCTTCTCAGAGTACATTTTTCCTTGAATTTTTCCATTAAATGTTGTAGTGAATTTGGACAATATTGTTGTCCACCACCAGTTGCATAGCCATTGTATGTTTCATACTTCTTCTATGCTTGGAATGCAATTTGGTCATCGTTGAAGATACATACATTGTTTACTAGTTCAGTGGATGCTTCTTGTTTGTTGGTTCATCGGTTGTTGCTTGTTGTTGTTTGGTTCAACTTTGCAAAGTTGAGGACCTGCGCCTGCGGTTGGACCCATTGGTGCTTGTTGCTTGCTTTTGTTTAGTTCAACTTTGCAGGGTTGGGGTCTTGCATGCGCAATTGGAGTTGTTTTTTTTTACTTTGCGGGGTCTAGGTGTTGCACCCACAATTTGACTTGTGCTTCTGTCGTTCATCGTTTCAGAGTAAGTTTTGATGCCACAATTTCATTTGTATTAGTTCTTTGTTGTTCATTGTTTGCAGTTTGCAAGTAAGAATGTTTGATTATTTCTACTAGCATGCTCGTCATATGTTTCTGGTTCCTTCTGTGCTTGGGCTGCATTTTGGTATTCGTTGGAGATACATATGTTGTTTACGGGTTCAGTGGTTGTTGCTTGTTCGCTTGTTTGTTGGTTCGTCGGTTGCTTCTTATTGTTGTTTGGCTCAAGTTTGCGAGTTTGAGGTCCTAGGGCTGCAATTGGGCCTATTCGTGCTTGCTCGTTGGTTTGTTGCTTGTTGTTTTCTTTTGTTTACTTCGGCTTTGCAGGGTTGGGGTCTTGCACCAACAGTTGGAGCTGTTTTTTTTTGCAGTTTGCGGTGTTCAGGTCCTGCACTTGCAAGTGGACCTGCGGTTCTGTCGTTTGTCATGTCTAGCAAAGTCGAGATCTAGTGCATGTCCCGGGCCTACCTATCCTGCTCTTAAATTTTTCTCCAATTATTTTTCCTAGCTCTGGACCATACCTAAATGTCTTTTGAAAATGTTCTTGTAGAGGAAAAGGATATTGAGATGATGCTAGAAAGAGTGGTGTTCCGTGGATTGCAAATTGTAGTATTCAGTTTCTATGTTGTTTGGCATGTAACATTGCTAGCATAATGAATGTGTTCTCAAATGCATCACACCATTTACATTTGGACGAAACCATTATCATTTTAGGATACTTCAGTGTTGACATGATACAAAATAGTGGCATAACAAATAATTGCACAACTACATGTGCAATTACAATGCACGTTGTATTTTTGTTAAGATAAAAAATGTGAAAAACACACTTATTAACCATATATGTTGAAATGTGCCCATATCACAATACAACCTCTTTATCATGTACACATATTGGTGTGACCACAATACAATTTGTTTTGTACTTGAAATATGAGATGTACACCAAATATACTACAAAATTATATTTCCATGTCTCAAAGCATATCCAGATACTTTGCTGTAGAAAATCAAAATCATTCAGCTATGTCCATGCAATTTCTTAATATTTTCTGGCTTGTAATATATTTTGGGCAGGAAAAACTTGATATAATTACAACCATGGATGGAGAAAAGCAAAGGTTCAATATGTTTCTAACTATATTTTATTCTATTCGTTGATTCTCATTTAGTGTATGTACATATTACTTGTTCTCCCTTGCATACCAGCTCCCATTCATGTTCATTGTATTTTGTGCATTCCCACATTCAAACAAACAGAATAGCTGGAGAAAATGAAGAAGTCTTCACCGCAGTCGTGAAAGAGGAGATACAAAGGTACATGCTTGTACTGTTATTTCATATTCCATTGTTTTGTATTTCATTTATTGTTTGTAAATGTGTTCACCTAATTTATTGTATGTAGATATTGCATATCTTCCTACATAATAACTTATCTTCATGTCCTTTGTATTTTTTGTGCCGCTACATTGAAATAAATCGAACTCTGTTTATTTTTTTTACATGTCTTCCTGCATACCAACTTCCTTCATGTCCATTGTATTTTTTCTGCATTGCTACATTTAAACAAACAAAGTGGCTGGAGAAGACGATGGAATTTTTGCCGCGAATGTAAAGGAGGAGTTAAAAAGGTGCATGCCTCTACTCTTATTTCATATTCCAGTATTTAATATTTCATTTTTTTTTTTGTATATTTTCTCTACTTGTTCTACTGCTTTGCACCTATTTTACTGTATGTAAATAATACGTATCTTTCTACATAGTAATTTATCCTCATGTGAATTGTATTATCTTTGCTGCTACATTGAAATAAATAGAACTCTATTTCTTTCTTTTACTTGTCTTTCTGCATACTAACTTACCATCATGTCCATTGTATGTTCGATGTTGCTACATTGAAAGAAACAGATTGGTTGGAAATGAAGATGAATTATTATATGCCACAACAGAGGGGGCTGTAGTACAATCTTCGAAAAGGTATACGAATTGTGCTAATAAATCAAACACACAAAACAGGTGGGTGCATATAATATTGGACTAGAAAATGATGATTTGGAAACAATGGGCCTTTGTTGAGACTTCCTTCTTCCAAACATTGCCCTCCCCATTTCTAATTTTCCCACTTTCTATAATCCCTTTTTCCCCCCTCTTCTATACTTAACTGAATTCACCTTCATTTTTTTCGTCTACTTTCACCTTTTGGTTTCTTTGCTTAGTCCTCTTTCTGAAAATTTCTAGGTGTGTGGGTTGGCAGACTCATGAGTTCACCTTTATACTCATGCTTCTATATCACGATTCCGATCGGCTGTTTCCTCATTCCATACTTAGCCACTTTTTCGATCGAGGGTTCCCAGGCTGGTGGTTTCAAGATTGTGCCTCTAGATTCAGAGGTTCTGCGATATACAAATTGGTTGCCGTACCCCCCCATCATGCCTTATTTCCTATTACACATTTTTGTAGTCAAAAAATCCAAGCCATACACTTTGATCGTCGGGTCCTCGTGTTTTCTGTGTATCCCTTGACACCCTGTTTCATATTCCATCTCCTTCGAACCTATATGCGACATTCAAAACAATTATGGACAATATAAAATGCATATGCTTATTTAGTCCTTCTGATGTTCATCTACACATGCTTGCATCATAAAAAGTTGGACTAGTGACATGGCCATGAGCAGTCAATCATCGCAAACATCAACAGACCGATAAGGCCAAAGGTAAATATGCATACATTTTGTTCCTCATATGTTTACCAAACAAATATCCTCAACTATTTATTCATTTATGCCATGGTAAATATGCTGATGTCATCTGCAACACATAATTTGTAGTTCACAAGAAGTATCAACGAGCACAAGTGAGACACTGAACATAGTGCAAGTTTCGTAGACTAAGAGGTCTAGTTGCAAAACTATGGCTCCATACTTCATCCAAGTTGTGTGTCTACTTGTACATTTATGCCAGGAAAAAAGAAAACAAAAAAATAATGCAGACTACCATTCACATTACTTTTCCTGTTCAAAAAATGTCACCAGGTCTAAACTTATAACATCCAAAATACTATTAATAGAGAGATTGAACAACTGCCAAAGTGGACAAGTCTTCGTCGGGGACATAATGTTCGTCTATAACACCTACTTGGAAAAGGCAAACAAAACTAGATCCATTATGCGTGCTGACATGACAAATAATGCGGCCCTGATGACAATCACACTGACTATTCCCACACAAATTGTGCAGAAACATGCAAAAAAGATATTTCCAGGTAATGGGATATCCATTACAAATTTTGATATATTGCCCAAAACAGTATATGACCGTGGTGATTGTGATTGGATTATATCGCCTAACGAAACAAGTATTGTGGAAAAAATTCACGCTATTTGTTCAAAATATCGTTTCGTCCCAGACACAACTATAAGCCAACTTGCACAAATCAACAACATTTACCCAATCGGAACCATTGGTGCAACTGTCACACTCACGAGAAAACTTGGCTCGCAACACATTCTCCATATAAAAGATGGAGAGTCAGACAATGACAAGGCAATGGTACCATTCTTCATATCCAGTTTTGTCCTTTACTTTCACATGTCTATGTATCTCGGTTATGTTACACAACTATTGTACTATTTCATGTTGCAGCTGCAATTGTTCGGTACATATTCAAATTTGTTTTCCTCAATGGAACAACAATTGCATAAAGGGCAATTTATACTTATGCTCTTAAAAAATATAACAAAGAAAAGAGATGTTAAAGAAATGATCTTTCGCACAACCCAAGCAACATTTGTAACATAATTGCGAACATACATAGTACATGATATCAAGAAACTAACTAGCTCTACAACTGTTGTGCGTATACATATACAATTTCATCCTCACTTTGCTCATAGAAATTGTCTTCACCAATTTTCTGCAGTTTTTCTATTTTTTGTTATGTAGTTGTGCATTATATTGTTCAATATATTAACTACTATGCTCACATGCCCAGGTTGAGGGTGTTTTGGTTGCGGCGAATGTGTACTCGACCCCCTTTGATCCTGTATGTGCCAAATGCAACTCTCCTCCTTCTGCTTCTACTTTCATAAATGATGATACAATTGATTGTTTGTGATGCAGTAAAAAATGCCCTTACATATATAAACATTGCCTCAATGTTTCCATCCGAACCGTGGGCAACACAATCATACATTGTACAATTAGACAACCTTTGTTACAAGATGTGCTTCCTGGGTTAGCAGAATTTTCATATGAAGTATACCTACAGAAAAAGGAAAACATTGTCTACATGCTGCGTGACTTTCGGATACATAGCAAATTTACCTTAAATGAGGACAATGCAATATTGCATATCGACTAGAAAAATAAAAATAAAAAAAATCATATCAAGCTTTGGCAGGAAACGAAAAAATCTCATGTGTGTCTGTAATTTTTCTTCAATACCCATATGAATGTTCGCCGGACTCGAGTTCTTCGAAATTTACATCTATGGTTGTAAAATTTTCTTTCTAGAGATATTGTCTCTTTTTGTGCACTTGAAAAAACAAGGAGAATCTAACTACAAATCAAATCATTGTTGTTATTTTGATTTTTTTTGCATCTCCCAATAAGAATGTTGCATATTTGTTGGGGTGTCCAAATGAAAAGAAAATGGTGGCTAGATGTGGATTTGTGCCTCGATTTTCAATAGATTTGGTGTTTACTTAGCTCTTGGTTGTATGTTTCGTTATGGAAAATTAATGATACATTCAGGATCTTGGCATTTTTTCTATGATCTTAAAGAATATACATGACCTAATTTGCCTTTTAATATAAGCTCTTTGACACAAATGTAGTATGTGGCTCGTTTTAGCACTTTTCCTTGATAGATGAACTTAGAAAAATTCATCTCCAAGAATATTTTGAAATAAAAGGATATATACTATGTGAAGTCCAATGGAACTATCATATTAACCACAGGACATTGAAATTCAAATTCGTCTTAAAATTCAAATTCGTCGTTGTTATACTTACGGTGAAGTTGACAGTACAATAATTTTACTTAAACATCCCAAAATTGATTTTCTTGTGGCTTTTCGATGCTTTTCTTATACAAACACATCCTGGAAACTATAAGCATGTCTTGCTTTATCTATTCCTTGATTGAAGAACCTGTTCACATATTTAATGCACTTCATAGTTACTGTTAAGACCATAAATGGGGCTTTCTTACACCAATTCCCACTTCCAAAAATTGTCATCCCTTTTCTTTTTGTCCTTTGCTTTCCCTTTTTGGTTACTTAGTCATTTTTCAGAAAATGTCTAGGTGTCAGGGTTGGTGGATTCACGTCTTCAGATTTCCACTGATAATTTTATATCATGAGTCTGATCGACCGCTTCCCCGTTTCATATTCAAAAATATTTTTGGAGTGCGGGTTACCGGATAGGCGGGTTCAACATTGCATTTCCATTGTTCCACCACCTGCAAACAACACCCATACTTCCCCAATCTACAAATTGGCAACCAAATTCCCCTTTCTTTTTTCTCGTTTTCTTTCCCTTTCTAGTTACTTAGTCGTTTTTTCGAATGTGTCATTTTTTCGAATGTCTCATGATTTTATATACAACACCTGAAGTTCCACAATATACAAATTGACTGTCAAAGTCCATCATTGTCCCTTGTTCCATGTTACACATTTTGCAATCAAAAGTTGGGATACATACAATTTGACCATCGGGCCCTTACGTCTCCTGAGTAGAACTTGTGGCCTTGTTTTCAAGCCCGTCAATATTCCTTGTTCTGCGTATGTCTCATGCTTTTATATCATGAGTCCGACCAATCGCTTACCCATTGCATACTTGGCCACTATTACCATCGTCAGTTCCTGACCAGGCTTGCTCAACATTGCGCTTCGATTGTTCCGCTACCTACAAACAACACCTAAAATTCCGTGATATACAAATTGGTCGCCAAAATCCGTCATTGTTCCCTATTCCATGTTACACATTCTGCAGTCAAAAGTTCGGAGACATACAATTTGACCATCGCCCCCTCATGTCTCATGAGTATAGCTTCTGACTCTATTTTGAATCCCACCCGACCACTTTCCATTCTTAGCCATTTATTGGAATCTCTTTCGTGGGTTGGCGGGTGGACGAAATGTGAAATGCTTAATCACTCTTCGCCATCCCCACCACCTTCACACTTCTGTCTAGATATGCAATTATTAAGCTTTAATGCTAATAGCTCATCGTGCAGGAACTGTTAAGATTGTCATTAATTTCCGAAAGGCTGGAGAAGATTTGTCATTAATACGAATTAAACCAAGATTTGCAGAGAGTTGTGTTATCCTTTCCAAGTATTCATTTCAAGCATCATGCAATCTCTTTCGTGTGTCGTTCGGTTGGCGCCTTCACAAAATATCTAATCCTTAATCCCTCTTCATTGTCACTGCCACCTTTGCACTTTTTTCTAAATATGCAATTAGTAACCTTTAATGGTAACAACTCATCACGCACGGACTGTGGATATTGTCATTGATCAACGAAAGGCTCAAGGAGATCTTCCATCGATACACATTAAACCAAGATTTGCGTAGGGTTATATTATCCCTTCCAAATTTTCATTTCAAACATCATCTGAAGAAAACAAAAATTCTCGTTAACTTATGGCAGCAGTTCAACAACCGTTTTGTCCAGATACAGTAAACACCTTCGGGCATGATGACTAGAGGTTCTAGTACTCCATGGCATATTCGTACTACTCATCTCCCTCCGCCCAGGACAAAAAAAGGATATGGTCCCTTGGTGCACCGAGAGATATATTTCAAGCCAAAGAATTCAAAGGCAACCGCGCTTGCTCAGACATCCTGTCTGCCTGCATTGATGGACGACACAGAGGTTGATGCGGTCGATTTCAAGCTAGGAGAAGATGATCTAATAGATGATGATACGACAATGGATGATGGTAATGCAAACAATGTTCCCACTTCTGTGCCCAAATTGAAATCAATCATAACAGGGGGCACTTCCCAGCTCGATGATGGCGGCCCTGAAAAGACCAAAAGAAGGGGTTTCAAAAAAGAAATCGATGTTGAATGCAATAGCCGCTTTGCATCTTGAGAGTAGGAATTCCAGAGGTCCAAATTAGTCCATTCTGGGTGGAATTATTTCACTATAAGAAAATGATCTCTTGATGCTCCAAGATATATATTTCAAGCCAAAAAATTATTCAATTACAGGACCATTCTCCTATTCTCTGGATATACAATTAACATCTTAGGGGATGAGGAACAGAAATCCCACCTGTGCAAGGCATATTCCTACTACTCATCTCCTTCCACCCAGAATTGACTAATTTGGGCCTCTGGAATTGCTCGTGCAACCTATGTCCCTGAAGTCTTCAACTGTGAGGAGCTGGTGTCTTGGTGTGTCCCAACTTTCAGTTTCGGGCTCTTACGCTTGCCTTGCAACATTTTTCGTCTTCTTCCTCATGGGAAGCTTGTGAGAACTATCAATTTTACCGTGAGGATGGGTTCTTATGTCCTCATGCATTTGAAAAGTTATGGGTTGCTTTCTTGCTAGGGTGCAACGTTGGAGCGATTCCAGTGTCAGGAGAAGGAGTGTTATTCACCTGCTTCAAGCCAAGGATTTATTCCATTGCGCAACCACTCTCCTATTTCTTTGTTGCCTTAGGTCTTCCACAAGATATTGAGATTGTGACAATGAGCATTGACCTTTCGAGGAGAAGACTACAAGGATTTCCTAAAAAAAGCATGGTAATGAGTTTTATATGCATGTTGAAGAGCATCTCGATGGCTCCAGCATGTTGCAAATCCTGTTCCCGTGTCTATGAAAAATATGTTCAATGTTTTGGTGCAAAGAACTCGGTCCAATTTCTATGGATAGATATACACTGCCCATTATTATTATTTTTTTGAATGGATTTACTATTAAAAAAATTTCCTTGGAATCTTGGTTGCTGCTTCTTTGTTGAATTTAACACATCTTCTCATTGGCATGGTTCGATAGTCTCATGGTTCTTGAATATTGTATTGGCTCAAGTAATTTGATCTAATATGGAACATTTAACAATTATATGAAAATGCATTGTGTCGATCCCATCAGGCTTTTATGGAAACAAAAATGAATTTCAGACAATTTCAAACCAACATTCAATTCTATTTGTAATGCAGATAGAACATAGCAAGACCAAATCACTATGCGGCAGTTGGGGCCTCGCCCTAGAAATTTCGTTTCCATCTCAGCCTTGCTAAGCAAACGATTTCTTATTTCCCTTTCGCTTCCTTGATTCCTTTACTCCGAAAGGGAAAATTTTATTAGCTGTCCATCCCCTAGCCTCTATTTGAGCACTTCTTACTTTATTAATGAAATTAACAAATTTCTTGTTCGCGAATAAACAAAAAAAACAAAAAACTGATCTATGGTGGCTGTAGTCAAATGGGACTATGAAATCAACTACAATATTAAAATTCAAGATCGTCATTGTTCTTTCTAGACATGCAATTATCAAGCTTTAATGCTAACAACCAATCATGCAAAAAGTTTAATACTTAAGTTAATATGTCAAAGTCATGGAAGAATGTATCAAGAACACAATCACTTCCACAAGTTGCAATAAAAACTAATCTTCAACAAAGCATTTGCTCACACCTTTTTTAATGGTACAAGCACAATAGAAAACGAGTAAGTGGATAAAATATTGGACTAGAGAATGATGGTTTTGCAACAATGGGGCTTGTTTGAGACCAATTGTCGCTTATGAAAATTTCCCTCCGCTTTTCTATTTTCCCACTCTTGTATTCCCTTCTTTTTCCTCTTCTACACTTAACCAAATTCCCCTTTCTTTTTCCCATGTAGTTTCTCTTTCTGGTTACTTAGTCATTTTTTTGAAAATGTCTTGTTGCGTGGGTTGGCGGATTCACAGGTTCACATTTTCATTCATGCTTTTATATCACGATTCCGACCGAGCGCTTCCCCTTTCCATACCTAGCCAATTTTTCGATTGCGGGTTCTCACCCAGGCGGTCTCTAAATTACACTTCCATTGTTCCGTGACCTTTAAACAACAATTCGGCTTTTGTGATATGCAAATTTACTTTTGGACTCCCACATCATCCCCTCTTCTGTGTTACACATTTTGCACTGAAATGTTTCGATATATACAATTTGACCGTTGGGGCCTCACGTCTCCTCGGGAACCCTTGTCACCATATTTTGAAGCTCGTCTGACCGCTTTTCACACTTGGCCATTTCTTGGAATCTCTTTTGTGGATCGTCGAGTTGGCGGGTTCAGGAAATTCCCAATTTCTAGTCATTGTTTCATGTGCCCGCCACCTTCAGACTTATTTCCAAGTATATGAAATAAGTATACAACTTCTCTAGAAACATACAGACAAGATCTTGCCAGGAAATGGAATATGTATTATAGATTTGAATACATTGGTCCATATTTTCCCTCTTCTATACTTAACCAAATTCCTGTTTCTTTTTCCCCTCTACTTTCTCTTTCTGGTTACTTGGTCATTTTTTCGAAAATGTCTAAATGCACGGGTTGGCGGACTCACGGGTTCACATTTGCACTCGTGCTTTTATATCGCGACTCCGACCGACTGCTTCCCCATTCCATACCTAGACACTTCTCCGACTGCGGATTCCTAGGGAGGCAGGCTTTAGATTTCACTTTCATTGTTTCGTGACTGGCAAACAACACCCTAACTTCCACGATATAAAAATTTACAACCAAACTCTCACATCATACCCTCTTCTGCGTTACATAGTTTGCACTCAAAAGTTCTGAGACCTACAATTTGACCGTCGAGTCCTCACATCTCTTGTGGAACTATTTCCACCCCATTTTGAAGCCCGTCCGTTCGCTTTCCATACTTCACCATTTCTTCGAATCTCTTTCGCAGATCGTCAGGTTCATGAAATATCCAATTCCTAATCGTTGTTTCTTGTGCCCACCACCTTCACACTTCTTTCCAAGTATGCAATAACTGAGGTTTAATGCTGACAGATCACCATGCCTCGAGGAGACCGTCATAATAATTGTCCCTACACAACTTGTCCAAAAACATGCATAAAATATCCTGCCAAGTAATGGGATATCTATTACAAATATCAATATATTAGCGAAAAAAATTCCACCGACCATTTTCTTATTCCATACTTACCGACTTTTTCGCTTGCGCATTCCCAGACAGGGGGGTTCAATATTTCCCTTGCATTGTTCCACGACCTTCCAACAACACCCATAATTCTGTGATATACATACATAAAAGATCTTGCCAAGTAATGGGATATCTATTACAAATTTCAATATATTAGCGAAAACGACTCCAACCGACCGTTTCCCTATTCCATACTTAGCCACTTTTTTGATTGCAAGTTCCTGGATGAGCGGGCTCAAGATTTCCCTTCCATTGTTCTACAACCTACAAACAACACCTGTAATTCCACAAATATACAAATCGGGCGTTGGACTGCCCCATCATGCACTCTTCCCTTTTACGCCTTTTGCAGTCAAAATTTTTGAGACATACAATTTGACTGTCGAGCCCTCACCTCTCTTGAGAATCCCCTGTACCCCTATTTTGAAACCCGTCCAACCGCTTTTCATACTTGGCCATTCCTTACTTGCTCTTCCCCATCCCTGTCACCTTCGCACTTGTTTATAATAAAAAATTGTTTATAAAAACA
>JZKD02S1868812.1:26161-39717 GCA_000966675.3 Picea glauca | reverse complement strand
ATATATATATATATATATATATATATATATATATATATATATATATATATATATGTATATATATATATATATATATATATATATATATATATATATATATATATATATATATATAAGGTCTTATGTGGAAGTATGCAATTAACAAGCATTAATGCTAAACCAAGATTGAAGTAGATCTCCCAATAATACGCATTAAACCAAGATTTTCGGAGGGTTATATTATCCCTTCTGAGTGTTAATTTCAAACACCATGGAATGTCGTTCGCGCGTCTTCGAGTTGGCACGCTCATGAAATATTCAATCCTTAATTCCGAAAACAAGTCTGACTGATTGTTTCCCTATTCCATACTTAGCCACTTTCCCGGAATTCCACAAATATACAAACCGACCACTGACCTGCCCCATCATGCCCTCTTCCGTTTTACGCGTTTTGCAGTAAAAAAATTCGAGACATACAATTTGACCGTTGGACACTCACCTCTCCAGAGTATCCCCTGTAATCATATTTTGAAGCCCATCCGACCGCTTTTCATACTTGGCCATTCCTTACTTGCTCTTCCCCGTCTCCGTCACCTTCGCACTTGTCTATAATAAAAAATTGTTTATAAAAACATATATATATATATATAAGGTCTTATTTCTAAATATGCAATTAGTAAGATTTAATGCTAACAACTCATCATGCAAGAACCATATAGATTGTCATTGATGAGCGAAAGGCTCGAGGATATCTCCCATTAATACACATTAAACCAAGATTTGCGGAGGGTTATATTATCCCTTCCGAGTGTTAATTTCAAACACATGGAATGTCGTTCGCACGTCGTTGGGTTGACGCCTTCACGAAACCTCCAATCCTTAATTGCTCTTCACCATACCTACCACCTTCGCACTTCTATGTATGCAATAAGTAATCTTTACTGCTAACAACTCATCATGCAACACTCATAGATATTTTCATTAACGAGCGAAATTCTCAAGGAGATTTGCCATTCACACACATTGAACCAACATTTGCGGAGGGTTATATTATCCCCTCCAACTGTTCATTTCAAGCATCGTCTGGAGCAAACAGACGTTCTCATAAAATTTTGGCACCAACTCGACAAAAGTTTTATGGAGATACAATGAACATCTTTGGGTGCGAGGACCAAAACGTCTAGTGGTCCAACGCATATTCTTACTTCTCATCCCCTTCCGCCTAGAACAAAATAATTTGGACCTCTGGGATTGCTAGTGTAGGTTGTGTCCCTTAAGTTTTTGACTGTAAGGAGCTGGTCTCTTGGTGCGCCGATAAATATATTTCAGGCCAAAGAATTATTCCATTGCGGGACCACTCTTCTGTTTCTTTGTCACCTCAGGTCTTCCGCTAGATGTTAAGATTGTCAGGGCCAACATTGACGTTCAGAGGAGAGGACTCCAAGAAATTCCTAAGAATTCATAATAATGGGTTGGACCTTTTTCCCCAGTTCTTGGAAGACCCGATGGCAATTCCAGAAGATATCACAAACTTGCAGGTTAGTTCATTTAGAAATCCATTCAGGGAAATTGCATGACTTTTTACAAGAATAACAGGACAAGAATCCACAACAACTATTTACTGCATGGTTCTTTATATTTTGTATTTCATAGTCAAGGAACAAGCCATTTTTTTATTGGGGGAAGCTAGTTTCCCATGAAATTGTTGATACTGAGAGGGGGGTGAATCAGTATAAAGTACAATTTGAAAACTTTTTCAACTTATACTTCAACCAGATCATATATTCAATTATATCCAATGAGAAATGAACAATAGTATAAGATTTACACCAATACACCACAATACACCATGCACAATATATGAGAAATAATCAATAGTTATTGTTCAAGGGAAGCTACAACTTCCAAATATAAAGGGAGGGATAAACCTCCAAAAGGAAGATAAAATCCACCAATATCAAAAGAGGGTTGACCTCTCCATCCTTTCCCCTTCCTTCCACCCAAGAATATATGAGAGATAATAAAACTTTACATTAAATCATCACCATACACCAACCATCATATAGAACTTGATAATGCTTCCTGAGACTTCTTCAACTTCTGCAATTATTCACTTCTTAGAATACTTTGATCCTATAGATAATATAACTCAATGTATTCTATGAAACTCCTCCGATTTTCACTCCTTGAATCCTCCCCAAAAAGAAATCATAGAGAAAATGGTAGACCTTATTCAATTCTGGTTTATTCAGGAGAGAGAACTTGTACAGAATGCCCCACACTCAAAATTTAACATCAAATTCTGAAATTTACACACAAGAAACTATAGACCGTAATTTGTCCAATGCAATTGGTCTCACTTAATTTGGATTCTCTATGAAGAAGTTATGATTGTTTTACTCGGAACACTTGTTTATGACTAGGTTCAGGACTAGTCAAAAACCCTATCTTCCATAGAGTGTATCTCCAAAATTATAGCGAATAAAGAGCAAATTTTTTTACCATAGGTACCTAGATATGTATTCTCAACAGCATGCCAATTTCACCATTTGAATCGTTCTAGAAAAAAAGTTATAGCGAAAATGGTAAGATGATCTGTAAATAACATGCCTTAGAACACATCACCAAAAGACTTCATCCTCCCTTGAAATCCGACCTTCTTTACTTCAGATTTCCTCTTAAGTTCGATTTGTGTGTCTAAAATGAATGTATAAAGATATGTATTTATACCCTTTATGTCACTTCCTTTTAACATTAGGGCCAACCTGACACTTTTTTATTTTGTAATTTTTTTCTTTAATTATCTTCAGGGCCGACCTGTACTTCATTCTTCAATTCACTTTGTCATCTTCAAATATTGATTTCTCCTCAAAAATAAGGATCCACGTGACGTGCCACATACCACCAGAAACAATATGATGTATATTATCCATCCATGGGTGTTGTGTTTGCATGTGAATTGTCCTTCATGTCCAAATACCTTCATCAATCTTGCGATCCAAAACCAATGACTAGGGTTGAAATCAATGACAACAACCAATCTTCCAACAATATATCCCTTTGTTACTGATGGAAACACTCATGCTCCCCCTATCATCATGATCCCAATTTCTTTCCCCCTTTGACATCAATGGCAAAGAGTAGGGATGCTCCCCCTGAGTTTAATGGCAAAAGGTAACTCTCTTCTTTGGGGCTTCTCCCCTTAAACATATAACACTTAATAACACTTCATTTTTATGGTCTCTTTATTCCTTGGAGCTTTTTCGTGAATTTAGGATGTATATGTTACTTGGTCTTCTTGTTGCAGTTGCAACCAATCTCCCTGAACCTTCTTCTTTGATTTTGCATCTTTGTGAGTCAAACATGAGAGTGTATCCTTGATTACGCATTTTACTAACACTGAGTAGATTATGCTTCAAGTCTTCAACCAATAGGACATTCTTTGATTTTACATTTTTGCTTCCAAGCTCTTCTACACCTTTTCCAATTATTTTGGTAGACGAGTCATCTCCAAATGCAACATTTGCACCCTTTCTCTTCAAGCTGATGAATTTGTCTTGATCCTCGGTCATGTGTGAAGAAAATCCACTGTCTATGTACCATTCATCTTCTTATTTACATTCTTCAGCGGTCAATGTTATTCAACAATCTTCATTGTTTGGAATCTCTTTCCTTCTCCATACTGTGGTTGGCATAGGGACATCTTCATTCATATATCTGCAATCTCATGCTTTGTGACCAAGATAATTACATTTGCAACATACAATATTTTTGTCCATCAATGGGGAAAATGAATTATACCTTCTATTGACAAATCCATGATTATTTCCATATCTTCTATTTACACCATTCATGTTTCTTGCATAGTTGTTCCTTTCATTGATTCTGCAATTAATTGCCTTATGTCCAAAATTTTTGCAAGTATAACAATGACCAAGAAAGAAATTTTGATACTTGGGAGTAAGTGACCTTTTTTGTGATGTAGTCCATCTGGCTTCATGATCTACTCTTCTGTATTTTCCTTCATACTGATTGAAGCTTCTTTGATTCTTGAAGGTAGGAGGTCTTCTTGGATATTCATCTCTTTTGTAACCATTCCTTCTTTCTGGTATCCTAGTCCACTTCTCATCAACTTTCCGTGTAGCTCTTTCTTCAACCTTCCTGTTGGTATTTGCATATTCTTTGTATGAAGTTTCACCCATGCATCCAATATGTGTTAAGTCTTTTGGAACTTGAGAGTTTCTTAAGATCTTCCTCAATGAGACAACTTCTTGTTCAAGTTTCTCACAATCTTCCTCTTTCTTCATCATTTGGACATTCTTTACTTCTCCTATTCTTCTTGCTTCTTCGAGTAGAGTTTTCAAGGAAATGGTTTCTTCTCTTAGTTTCTCAAAGTATTCTAATTGTTTCTTCAAGCTTACAACTATCTTTTCACAACTACCCAATTCACTTCTTAGTTTTCTATGCGTGTCTTTGAGCTTGCTATTTTCAATCTCGACATGCATCAATTTTTTAAGATTCTCATCTTCTTGTTGAATACTTTATTCTTTATGATTTTCTTCTTCTTCATTTTCATCTCTTTCAATCCTTGGATGAGGACATTCAAATTCAACATGTCCTACTCCTTCACAATTAAAGCAAAATAACTGACCTCTATTTGCTTCTTTGAAATTTGAGATGTTGTAATTTCCTTCAACTTCTTTTTCTTCTTCTTCTTCTTCTGCTTATTCCCTTGCATAAAGGTCTTGTAGCTTGTCCTAAATCTCTTTTGTTGATGCACATGATCCCACCTTGGATTTCACTGAATCTGTCAATCCATCGAGGATGGTATCTATTGCCAATTTGTTGTTTCTTTTTGCTTCCTTCTGAGATGCAGTCTTTGGTTTCTTCACAACATTGTATCATGAAGAAATTGAGAACCAAACATCTACCCCAAGAGATTTCAAGTAAGTTTCCATTCTATTACTCCAGTATTCAAAATTTCTTCCATCAAATGGTGGAATCCCATTTGGAATGTTGTCTTCCATTTCTGCTTAGGATCTTCCTTCCAGTGGTTAAACTATACTGAAGGTAACCTGCTTTGATACCAATTGTTGATACTGAGAGGGGGGTGAATCAATATCAAGTACAATTTGAAATTTTTTTCAACTTATACTTCAAACAGATCATATATTCAATTATATCCAATGAACAATGAACAATAGTAGAAGAGTTACACCAATACACCGCAATACACCATGCACAATATATGAGAAATAATCAATAGTTATTGTTCAAGGGAAGTAATGAATTCCAAGGGAAGCTACAACTTCCAAATATAAAGGGAGGGATAAACCTAAAAAAGGAAGATACAATCCTCCAATATCAAGAGAGGGTTGACCTCTCCATCCTTTCCCCTTCCTTCCACCCAATAATATATGAGAGATAATAAAAAAATACATTAAATCATTACCATCAATCAACCATCACATAGAACCTGATAATGCTTCCCGAGACTTCTTCAACTTCTGCAATTATTCACTTAGAATACTCTAATCCTATAGATAATATAACTCAATGTATTCTCTGAAACTAATTCAATTTTCACTCCTTGAATCCTCCCCAAAAAGAAGTCGTAGAGAAATGGTAGACCTTATTCAATTTTGGTTTATTCAGGAGAGCGAACTTGTACAGAATGCCCCACACTCAATATTTAACATCAGATTATGAAATTTGCACACAAGAAACTATAGACCGTAATCTATCCAATGCAATTGGTCTCACTTGATTTTGATTCTCTATGAAGAATTTATGATTTTTTTACCCATAACACTTGTTTATGACTAGCTTTAGGACTAGTCAAAAACCCTATCTTCCACAGAGTGTATCTCCAAAATTGTAGCGAATAAAAAGATGAATTTTTTACCATAGGTACCTAGATATGTCTTCTCAATACCATATCAATTTCACCATCTGAATCATTCTAGAATTTTTTTTATAGAGAAAATGGTAAGATGATCTGTAAATAACATACCTTAGAATGCATCACCAAAAGACTTCATCCTCCCTTGAAATTCGACCTTCTTTACTTCAAATTTCCTCTAAAATTCGACTTGTGTGTCTAAAATGAATGTATAATGATATGTGTTTATACCCTTTATGTCACTTCCTTTTAACATTAGGGCCGACTTGACACTTTTTCATTTTGTAATTCTTTTCTTTAATTATCTTCAGGGCCGACCTGTACTTCCTTCTTCAATTCACTTTGTCATATTCAAATATTCATTTCTCCTCAACCATGAGGATCCACGTGATGTGACACCTACCACCAGAAACAACATGATGCATACTATCCATCCATGGGTGTTGTGTCTGCATGCGCACTGTCCTTCATGTCCAAATACCTTCATCAATATTGCGGTCCAAAACCAATTACTAGGGTTGACATCAATGAAAACAACCAATCTTCCATTAGAAATCTGTTCCCAATTGTCAAGCTTCAAAAAGGAGAAGAAATTTTATATGTCATCCTACTTGGTTTTTACGATAACGCATTGCTGTCAGTTTCCAAAACTATCTCTGTCTAACAAGGTAAACTGGGAATTTGATCCAGTAACCTTCTAGTACCAGGCCTTGTGGAAGAACAAGGCCTCCCACCATTTTTATGAGGTTTTTAATGAATTTGTCTATGTTTTCAAAGTTTTATTGTTAGGAGAAGATGCTCCTTGCATATCTGACCAGGAAACCAAGTTTTTGGACAGGAAGGGGGCACTTGAACAAATGGATAATTACAGTGTGATAAGGATTTTTGGCTCCAAGGAAAAACCTGCTCTCCTTCCATGTCACATTACAGACAAAATGTTTGTTACATAAATAACAAGGAAATACAACTACTAGTTGAAACTATTCCATGAGAAGAGAAAAAAATAGTTCATTCCTCTGCCTTGGAAAGTCGGGGACTTCGTGTTTAGGAACGTAAAAAAAATTGATGAATTCGCAGCCCATTTCAACAACTTGAACCGAAGATATGTTGAAACCCTAATAATTTTTTTTTAGAACATTTACTTACACTTGGCCTCAACAATTCTTTTTTACAGAAAACACTTGAGTGAAAACAGAGACACTGGCGACAACGCTCCTGCTTCTGAAGCCGACGACCTAGACACACTGCAAAGCACCACTGAATTGTACAAGCAACAATGAAAATGCCTCGATGAGAAGAGTATTCAATCGATGGATAACACTCCCAAAAGTTCGACATCACGGGGCATCGCTCCAACGAACCACCACAACAAGAAAGAAACTCAAAATTCTTCAAACGGAGGAGGAGATAAAAACCCTCCTTACCCTAAAATTGATAGTTCTCACAAACTTCCCGTGGAGAAGAAGAGAAAAAAAATTGCAGGGTAGGCGGAAGAGCCTAAAATTGAGAGTGAAAACATGGAACTTGAGACTAATTTGGATAGCGTATTCTGCAACCTTGATCAACCTGGAGACGCGATCCAACATAGTCTTCCAATGGACATAGCTGATACCAATTTTTTTTATGAAGATGAATCCTTCGTGTTCCAGAGCATTGTTTTTGACAACGAGTCTAAAAAATTAATTATTGAAAAGAGAGATGTAAAAAACAAGAAAGGAAAGTCTCGTTCAGAGGTTAACCTTGTGAACATACGACCATTCCAAATCTCTTGACTTCATAGAGAAACCATAGATGCTCTTGATGATTACATTGGGGGCATTGAGGCTGAGAATGCCAGACTAGAGGACCGAGTCAAGGAATTGGAGGAAGCTTTGATTCTTATGTCATTTCTTGCTAGTCCTTTAGCAATAGCCATGCCTGCCACCCCTGCAACCAAGTTAAAAGGATCCTCCAGCCTCCTCGCATCATGTAGAAGATATGTGGAGAATACTATCAAGAAAATAATATAACTGATTACTGAGGTGTGGGAAACATCACAAAGTATGGCTTCCCTTGGAACAAGGGCACATACTTTGCTTGAACATTTGCAGACGGATTTAAAAAGGAAGAATGTTTCTATTTAGACATTGTCCTTCCTTTTGGCACCCATGTCAACAACATGATATAAATGAGAAGAAGACAACAAGATCTCCCCTCCAAAAACCATATCACTCAATTAAATGCATGCTGGAAAGAGAAAGTGAAGAACCTACATCTCATTGTCCAATCATGTGAACAAGCCATATCAAAGAAAGAAAAATTATTCACAAAACTGACCAAAATAGACTTAGCCGGAAGGATCGACGAGGTCCAAGACCCCAAGTTAATCGTCAACTCCTTGCCCTTAACTAAGCAAACCTTCAATAAATAAGTTGATATTTTTAAGGCGTTGTCTTTAGAAAATTTTTACAGCATCCTTGAATATGGTGAATATGACGTCGACAATTGGCTAGTCGACTATTCGGTACATAATCAAGAAATTGATCATGCTCTGCGTAATATTTCTATCTATCTAAGGGAATTAGAAAATGAAATTTTCAACATGAAAATCCAGAATGAGATCAACGTCGCCCCCTTGAGAAGCTACTTTGAAGAATGGGTCGAAAGGGAATTGAAGCAGGTCACCGACAAAAGGCAACAGGCAGTTGGCACGATTCCAGTAGCCATCGATGACAGCAATAAAAAGGCATCAACAAGCAAATAGAAAAAGGGGTGATATGTACCATCACTATAAGTTTATACTGATCACATCCTGCTTTGTTTATCAATCCAATTATCCAACCTTTTTAAATAGAAATGTCTAGCCAAAGACTGATACCTTCCAATTTATTCTTTTCAGGTATTACACTCTATCGTCGCCCACTTCTTCTTTCCATAGTCCTATTTCTTGTACATATTTCTCTTATGGTCCGCGAGAGCCCCAATCCCAGTCTATATGAAAAACAAATTTAAATTTCCAGGAATATGTAACAAACAATATTATTTTTTGATATATTTCAAATAAAACTACTTTTTATCTCCTTTTATATTTATGTGCTCATAATTTTTTATCTTCCACTATGTTGAATGTCAAGAAATTGTGTTTATTTAATTTGAATTATCTTTTTCTCATGCATATCTTTTTCTCCTACTATGGATATAATTTTTTTTTTCCTGGCACATATAGAGACATATATGCTAGATGGTCTATGGAAATTGTACTTAACTCTAACCACTTGAAAGTATACATTGAACATAAGGTAGGAACAAAAATTTCGTTTGAACATAGCAAAATGGATTATACAATTTCAAAAAGTAAATGGGACTCTAGAGGCCACGTGTCATTTACTGCATGGATACCACCTATGGTTCATGCTGCTTACCACATCTTCGCTGCAGTTTCCATCTGCCTTCGCTATTTTTCCCCCATCCCCATGCATTTATTCCCAATTCAACCTGGCAGGGACTACGCTGCCATGCAACACTTGTTTAATATTACTTATTACCTCTCAACATATATCACTTAATATTACTTTAAAACTTTAGTACTCTCCTTCATCTATTTATTACATCCGAAGGCTTTATTTTACTATTCTTAATCAATATGTATTACTTATTATTTAATATTACTTATTACCTCTCAACATATATCACTTAATATTACTTAATAATACTATCCTATCATTATGTATTATTAATCACTTATTAATTTATGTATGACTTATTAATTAGCCTAATTATGACTTATTAATATATATTACTTATTAATTATCAACATATATTACATTAATATATACTTCTTATTACTCGTTATTACCTATTACCTATTAATATATTTTAAATATCACTAAACCTTTTAAATCTATTATTCAATACAATTAGTAATCTATTTATCAAACATTAATCTCTCAGCATAAGCATAAGGTTTCTTTTTAGGTTTTTATCATAGTGCTCTGAAGGTCTTTCTTTTAGGTCTTCAAATCGAGACGATGAGATTAGCTCCAAAATTTCCCACATATTGTATTTAGCTCTCACATTCAACGATTGGTCCTGAATATGAATCCAGTTTGAGGATTCGAAACGTTGATGACAAAATGGCTTCAATTGTGGGTAATCCAGAAAACTTTTCTAAAATTACTCACCACAATCATATGAAAACAACAATTACTTCCCTATGATCCATGGATGGTAAAGAGGATAAACCGTCAGCCTTGATTATGAAGCCTCACCTCGAGGGGATCAAGAGAGTCAAACTTGTGACCTCCCCAATTGATCACTAGGGGAGAGAAAATAATCAATAGCATTTATATTAATAAAAATAATTAAAACATTAATTATAATTACATTGTAAATTTGATGTTAAATCGACGCATCTTTGATGTTAATTCGGTGTAAAAAGTATTTTTAGTGATTAATTTTATTTTTTTAAGAAGATGCAATGCGACACAAAAAAAAATTTGTATTTTGACACAATAATGGCATTACTTCATCACAAATTTATGTTAAATATATGTAAAAATGATGCTTTAAAATAACATTGATGCACAAATCAGTGCATTATGATGCTAAAATGACATAAGCAAAATGTATTTGACACGACAGAGATGCAAATGTATTTTTTTGTTTTTTTGTTTTTAAATAATTTAATGACAAAATGCAATGCTATGTTGACTCAAAAATAAAAATTTAAGGAACACACATCAAACTAGTCGACTCAAAATGAAACACACCCTTTGGCATCACATTTTCCGTCATTAAAAGTTGATTTTTTTGTTGGAGAATTGCATTGAGATACAATGCTAAAACCATGTATTGTGGTAGTGAATGTACATTTCCAAGAAAAACCTCGTGAAATCCCTCTTATTCCTCAAAATATTAGAATAAAGGGCGATTCAACCACCATCCACAAAAGTAGTTGGTAACCCCAAGGGCTCAACTAAATTTGAACATGTGACTTATGGCCTTCTTGTCGACAACATGCCTTAGGGGGATGTTTTAATCAATTGATCTAACTCTTGGGATACATACATACATACATACATACATACATACATACATACATACATACATACATATATATCCCAAGCTCCAAGGGTTCTCTCAAGCAGTGATGAGCCAAACATGATATCTCTCCCTCAAGTTGGCAAGGTCATGGGTTCAACTCTCTTAATCCCCTCAAGGTTATGTGCTTGAAACTTAGGCATAGTCGATTTACCCCATTTACCATATGTGGATTATGGGGAAGTTATTCTAAGGGGTTAGCTTAATCAATTGTTACCGGTGTTGTTGGTCATTTGTCTAGTTTTTTTAGTGACCATAAGGTTTAAATCCCATTAGATGATGTGCATAAGTATAAAACGATGGGTTTACTAGGGATGTTATCCACAAATGTGGGGAAGCATCCCTTGGGATTCCTTGCGAGATTTTTCTTGGAAAAAAATATATATTGGCATCCCTTATGTTTCCCTACATCCTAGAATTAGTGCATGCATTGATCAAAAAAATGTAGTATATTTAGTGTTATGAGATTGTAAAAAATATGAGGACAAAGGATTGTTTTTTGAAATGCACTATGAAATTATGCCTAGATAATTAACGTCAAGAAAAAAAACAATTGGAATCATCTCTCAAGTGATCAAGTTATTCACAACCAAGTATGTGATCAACTCAACTACTTTGAGATTGTATGAGGAGGAAGGAATAGTTTGCAATGCCTGGTTTGATTGTAATACAAAATTCAATAAGGATGTCAACGAGCCACTGATTTTTCTACTATAGAAGGCATTGCAAGACAATATAAAGACACTCCCAATATTTTTATTACATAATGAAAGACTCGAGTCAATGAGAAGAAACCATTAATTTGTGTCATCCTTTGATTACATGAGGTTGTAGGTTTAATTTAGAAGATGTGTAAATAGAAGCCATTATAAATGGTAAATATGATGACTACTTTCTTGCTATTGGTCACCACAAAATTGAAAAATGGTTGCAGATTGTCATTGTCTAAGAATGATGTTTACTAGCATTGAAGATTGTTTACAAGTGATTACTAGCAATGATTCCAAGAGAATGTAGATGGAAGAAACACACGAAAGAAAAGTCAATTAAGATCATTGTAAAGTGGAGGTATATTTTTTTGTTTTCAATAAGACATATCCCACTTGTAGTTCTTGAATTGAATTTATTTTGTAAATGGTGACAAAATCACGATATTGAATTTGTAATTGGTGACAAAATCATGATATTGAATTTTTAATTAGTAACAAAGTCGAAGATAGCCAAAACAAGTTCTTATTGCGTCTAAATATCCTAGTATGTAATGAAGTATTATCCTAGTATGTAGAGGTATATTTTGTTGTTTTCAATCATACATGTCTTTCATGTAGTCCTTGTCTTGAAATTATTTTCTAATTGGTGACAAAATCATGATATTGAATTTGTGATTGGTAACCAAGTCAAAGATAGCCAAATGGGTTCTTATTGAGTCCAAAGATCTTGGAATTAGTGCACATGTTAACCAAAAACATGTATAGCATGTAGTAATCTCATATTGCAGAAAAGAGGAGGACAAAGGATTGTTAAATGAAAATGCACTATCAAAGTATGCTCAGGTCATGAAAGTCAAGACCAACAACAGTTGGATTCATCACTTGAGTGATCAAGTTATTCACAATCAACTATATGATTGACTCAACTACTTTGAATTTGCATAAGGAGGAAGGAATAATTTATGAAGCCTGATTTGAATGTAAGATGAATTTCAATGAGAGGATTTCAATGAGCCACTTAATTTTTGACGGTTCATGGTAAACCACAAACCACATGTGATAAATGAATGTTTGTGGTTAACCAAAAACTACTTGGTGTAATGAATGATTTGTAGTAAGATAAAAAACACTTGAGAAGTGTAATGGTTGAGGATAACCCACAAAAACACAGGATTTAGTTAAGGGTAAATCAAAGAAAACCCATAATGACGATTGATGATGATGAAGGGGAGTGGAAAAGGTTTGTAATCCAAAAATTGTTGTTGAATCATGTACAAGGAAATGTTTCCTAGAGAACTAATGGATACAACAACTAGCAACCCTTGTATTATGGTGGATAATGACAATTTTATATGGACATAGACAAAGTGATGTTTATATATTTTTCAAGTACAAGAGCCAGTTAAAATTAATGTCAAAGGTGAAGATTGAAGACAAAGAGAATAGAAGAAGACGAAGATTGGATTGGTTGAAGAGACAAAAGATGATGATTAAATATTGAAATCATGAGTATTCGTAGGTGGTATATGAAGGATTAAATCCCACTTATAATGATTAATGTCTAAATAATGTGATTGCAGTTTAATATGTAGTGAAGTAGCCTATACATAAGTCTACATAAGAACAAGATGAGGACAATGAGAGAAGTTATGGATGAAGATTTCATAGAATCAATTGAGAGATTTAGGAGAGATTATGGGAGATAGTTATGCATATGGTTGAACCACGAGGTATTCACTCAGTGAACCTATGACATAGCTCCAATGTTCGTAGGATATTAAAGAATACCCTTAATTTCACTAGATATTGATAAATACCTCCCAAAATCATTTTATTGAACCCCCCTCCCAATACATATTTCCAATAAAATAAACCCCTATTTTAAC
>JZKD02S1868812.1:13696-26064 GCA_000966675.3 Picea glauca | reverse complement strand
CCCCCAATACCTACAATATATTGACCTTATTTTTCACAATTAAAAAACCCCCTTTATGAATGAATGCGATAAGATATTGGTCAACAGGGTGAAGCCTCCATGGGTTGAACATAATTTATTATTATGAGATATTTTTATGGTCACCTATTCAATAAAAAGGGACCTACTATGTAATATAAATAAACATGAGAATGAATGATTGAATATAATTTTCCTCTTCGAGGGTTTCTTGAGTGTAAACTTCCAAAACCCCCTTGCTTGATACAATTTTGAGTATATTTGTTTCTAAGCCTTAAATAAGCCTTAAATCGGTCAACTACACACCTCACACAAGGGGATTCGAATTGGGAACCTACCAACACAAAACTAAACAAATTCCCAACAACATTGACAGCATCAATTGAGATAACCCCTTGGGCTATATATACAAATAAGCCACTGTAGATACATCTTAACTCTAGATATTTTAGGGACCAAGAGATTTGCATCTTAATTTCAGTTTGATCCTTCTCAATGGTTAATAGATTTGGAGTTAAAATGCATCTACAATGATTATAATCAAATGCAATAAAAAGAGATTGCATTCAAGAATGACATATCACATATAAATTGAAGGGTTTGTATTGCATTCAGTGGTTGTTGTGTCTTTCTTCCACTTCACCAAATATGGGAATAACAATAGTAACAACACTAGGTCATTTCACTTTTGAAAATTCCTAGAGAGTCGTTGGTATAGGATTTCACTAAGTATTAGATTGGTACTCTATTACATTGCAAGTAAGAGCCTTGGAAACAACAAGGACTACAAACCCAAATTTGGAAATTTGAATAGGCGAGGTTCATACTCCTACAAGGAAAACAATTGCAATGATATTGGTTTCCCTAACATGTACCTAGATGCCTGTGACTCCTTTATTCACAACACCATCACCTCTAAATAGCATTTCTTTGAATGTGTTTGTTGTCTTCAAGGCAAGCCAAAGAAGGCAGATGAATTCAATGGAAAACTCAACCCAAGTGGGCCAATGCCTTTCACTACTCTTTGGTCTAATCAGATCCAAAAGAAAATGTGGATGTCAACTAACTATTTAACAAAACTTTTGAAACATGTTTGGGGTGTTGAACCCAAAATAATTTTTTGGCACGTTTCTTAACAAAACTCCCAAACTACATTTTTTCAAATAAACTCCACATGATAATCACAATATGTTTATATTGTTATTGGGAACTAACCTCCAATTATTAAATAACTATAAACATATTGTAAAAATTAATTTCCTCAAGATTTGTTGCACTTTTTCTTGCAATACAACCCATGGAGCACTTCCCATAGGTGTCGAGGGAACCAAATGGAGATCGTATACATGCCTTTGTGTTTGTCTATATACCTTACTATTTGAAAATCCAATGGCAATCTCATATCCTAAACAATGTGTAATAATTGTAAAGAATCAACCCAAACTTTTATGTCTACACGACAATATAGAACAACCCAAAAGAAAAGGAAATAGGTAAGGATGGCGAAAAATTTAAGAACCCACATATCTCAAAATACTCTCCATTGGCACACATACCCACCCAAGATCTCATCTTCTCAATAATGTTTCTATTATTTCTTCCACTGTAAGCCATCAAGAAAACCCTTCCTTTCCTATAGAAATTTAACATAAAAAAATTAATGTGAAAGTTACAATCAAAGAAGAAGAAACAAATAGATATCCACTGATCTGATAATAACACCATATAAGTAATCACTCCCTCCTAAAACTTGATATGCTCATTGCTACCACTGAGTTGATGCGAGTGTAAATTGTGTTAATCCATCCTACTAATGAATGCCACGCTATCAAGTTTACATCTATTGATTTAAAAATGGTAAAAGGGTATGCCTTAACAAAAAACCCTTTCTCTAATTCTTTTAGTGTGGACTTGACCTCCAACAACTCCATCGTAAATGAGCCTAAAAAAATCAAGTGACTATCCTTGCAATGCTCATCTTCTTTATGCATATGTCACATAACAATGATGTTGTCAGATGTGTTCTCATGATAACTTCTCAGTAGGTCAACAATAGGAATAGCATAATAAGAGATTCGACTACCATGAGACCACCTACAAATAATAATAATAATAATAATAATAATAATAATAATAATAATAATGCCTTCACCCTACGTGTTGGTCCCATGAATCCAAACATTGTTGTCATCCCAAACTCATCTATAACATGGGGCCCAATGAATACACAAACTTTTTGTGTGTTCTCAACTAAACTGATAAACAAATGCTCACGAGGAACTCTATGCATTACCCCCATCACCATTAATTACCTTTCAAGAGCATGGATATTGTCGATCCATCAATCTCTATGATGTTTGGGCCTCAAAAATGTGTTTAAAGTTACAAAGGAAAACAATAAAAAAGTGGAGAAAGGGCATTATGTGTATCAAACAATAAATAGTCTCACTGATGTGTAAATAACCATGAAACCAATTAGAATCCCCTTACCTATAGCTTAGACCAATTTGAAACAAGTTGGAAGAACTTGTGTTGCTAATTTTACTACAAAGATCAATACCTAAAAGTGTATTTAGGAACCTCAAATTGTGGTGAATGATTAGCTCCAACCTTATGTTGTTCATGGACAATAAACCCTTATAAACATTGTCAAAAGATGAAAGTAACAAAATCCCATATCTGTATAACAAATAGTCTTCTACATCATAACTGCCCAATATAAGGCAATAATTTAATCCATTCTAAAGTTCATGTCTTTCTTTCCATGCAAGAAGGTAAACATGTGTTATGAGAGATAAGGTAAACATTTGTTTTGAGAGCTAAGGTGGTACTAATATCACTATTAATAAATCATCATAAAACTATACACTTGTAATCCAATTCCATTCTATGTGAATAAATATTCTTTAACTAATTTCAACATCATTTTCATTTGATATTACCTATTCTTTTAATTCAATTAATAATAATGAGTTTAATTCAATTAAAATAAATGTTTTAATTTCACTTTAGTTTAAAAAAACAAATAAATTTAATAGGACAACGAAAATGACATCCTTCAACACATTATAGGGTTTGAAATTGAAATTACCAAGTTTTGGGTTTATTTTACAACTCAAATTATTCATGTTAAAAATAAAAATAAATAATCAACTCTCAAATTCCAAATTAGATTATAGAAACAAAATTGTATCAAAATCTTGTTCTATAATAAAAATAAATAATCAACTCTCAAATTCATTTTGTTTGATAATAAAAATAAATAATTAACTCTCAAATTCCAAGTTAGAATATAGAAACAAAACTGTATTAAAATCTGTTTAATAAGATAAGCATGTGCTCCGATAATTAAGGTAATACTAACATCACTATTTTTTCCAACAGAAAATTTCTCAATATATTAATATATGTTTATTCTCAAAATACAATCATGGCTTGCTAATATAACCACCCTCGAAAAAGTAAGAACTATGATTAATAATAAAATCACCAAGTCCAAAATTAAAGTATAACAACTAAGAAGTACAACCCACTCAAAAGTTACAAAGTGTATATAAACTAGGTCTATTGCCCTCCTCAACAAATCTATCCAAATTCATATTACATAGATATTCGGTATTGCATATTGGACCAAAAAAAAAACCGTTTAAGTATCAGAGCTGATGTAGCAAAAAAGAAATCGGTCTAGCAACTATGTCGATCATGGATAGAGACGTAAAGAAAGTGGAGGGCCCTCATGGCCATCCTGCCATTTGCTGTAGTGAATACTTCCTTTAGGTACCTGTAATGCAAGCTTTGATAGAGCATCTGCCTCCATATTCTCTTCCTTATATATATGATCAAACTTGATGAAGGTGAGGAGAGGAGTGAGTTCTCTGATCTTTCTCATCTAGCCCATGTGAGAGGTTACTTGTAAATTACAGATGTGGTTTAACCAGTCTATGACAATCTTTGAATCCCCCAGGACATGTAGGTGAGTAATGTTTAACCGATGTGCTAAGATTAATGATGCCCATACCCCAAGGAGTTCTTCCCTAGTATTTGTGCCCTGCCCACAGTTTAAAGTCCATCACTAACACCACTATTTACAAAACTATACACTTGTAACTCATATTCCATTATATGTGAAAAAGTGTTATCTAATTAATTTCAACATTATTTTCATTAACGAATAATTCTTTTTTTTAACAATATAGGGGGGAATTTGTATTAATGAAAAAATGTGCCAGGAATCGCTCGAGTATTACAACAGTTACATAGTTTCAAAATTAAAAGATGAGCTAGGGAGTTGCTCTTCCCAAAACCATAGAAACCAGATTGCTGCACAAACAAAAGTTTCAGGTCTACATGGTGGCCAAAATGCCTGACTGTATATACCCTGTAATAGATCCCTAGTATGTAGATACAAAAAAGTTCATAAGCTAGAAGCGAAGAAAGAAAACCAATGTTAATTCAAAACCCATGACCAGAACCTGGGGCAGGGACATTCAAATCCCACAGAGGGGGTTGATGAGATGGAGATGAAGTTGATACTGAATTTCCGCGATCAATGCGATGGGGTGAGCCACGAGGAGGCCGAAGGTGGAATTCTTCCAATTGAGAACAAAGAGCCTCACATTCATCTTTAAGTTGTTGAATGCTTTGTGCCCACTGCATCGAGACTTCTAATACCATGAGTAAAGACCACTAAACTGAATTTGGATGGAGTGGATTGTAGTGGGCAGGTCTCCAAGCTCGTCCTCGATCAAGTCCAATTGCTTTAAACAATGACCAAGGGTGCCCTTTTCTATGAATGTAGGCGGACGCGGAAGGGAATGCACGAACTAGAGGAAGGCGATTAAGAAGCAACCAAGGGGAGAAACATCCAAGCCATAATTTCCATAAAACACCATGGAGAAAACCCTTAAGAAAGATTCCACACAAGTGGAAGCAAGTGCAGACAACCAAGGACTTGCTCTCAAAATCCACCAAGAGCCATGATTACCATTACAAGCTATCACATCCATTACAAGACTATCCTTCCCACATGAGCCCGAGAGTAATGGAGGATGCAAGTGATAAGAAGGCAAGGTACGAGGGTAGTTAAGGAATCCACGGGGGGACATATGTGATGCACGCGGTTCTACGATCTTAGCATGTGTTATCCCTGAGTTTGTTTGTGATATGTTGATTTGCATGATTGTAAAGTGTCATGGAACCGAATGTTTAATACCATATGGGGGTCTCAGTGGAGATAAGCCCCCTCCCTTTTCTTGTCATGTAGATTTGAGGAGAGAGTCATGGGATAGGGGATAGAGAGAAGGCCCCATTGCTCACAACGACGCCAATTGGATGCCTTATATCCTTCTTCACAAGTTTGTTTGCTTCCATGTTGTTGGACCCGAGGACGTGGAAGAAATCAATCTTACTAAAGGCCTTTATTTCGTGTTGAATTCTTAGAAAGATGGATTTGAGTTGAGTGTTTTCAGGAAGAGATTGATGCCTTACGTGTCTGATTATTAATTTGGAATCTCCTATAACACTGAGAGTGCAAATGTCCCACTTATTTGCTAATGATAGCCCTTGCAGAAGCGCATAAACTTCAACCTAGTTATTGGAGGCTAGCTCAATGCTCCACTCGTAGGTTAACTCTCTATTTCCTTTAGTGTCATGAAGCACCCCATCGTCTCATGCCACCCAGATTTTCATTAACAAATATTACTTAATTGTTTTAATTTTAAATAAATTAAAATTAGATAATTTAATTTGATTTCTTTATTTCTTAATAAAGTTGTAAAAGCATAAAATAATTTAATATTAAAAAATGTGTTAAATATTAATTTCACTAAAAAAACATTTATAGGAATACCTAAAATCATTCCCATTTATGATGTGGCAAATAAATAAAAAATATGATGCCGTCTTTCAACATACGATCGGTTTTGAAAGTATCATTAAGTTTTGGGTTCAATTTAAAACTTACAATATTAATGTTAAAAATAAAATAAATAATGAGCTCTCAAATACTATAAATTAGATTATAAAAATAAATTGTATCAAAGTCTTGTACAGAAGGAAAAATCAATTTAATCAGCTTGAAACAATGATCTTAGAAAAACGGAATTTCAACTCATTATATTTATTAACAATAAACTAACTTTTGAGGAAGCATGCTAAAAACCCTCCTGAACCTCCTGCAGGCCGCCGACCCTGTGGCCCTCCTGCCCTCCACTTCCCTCCAACGAAGCTGCGTAGCTCCTCAAGTTCCAATGGCAGCTCCCTTGCCCTCTTCTCAACACGACGACACCCCTCCTGGTGATGCTGCGGTGGCAGCTCCTCCTACGACCTTGGCTCCCCTTCAAAGACGTGCTCCCCCTAGTGCTACGTCGGCAACGTCCTCAAGACTCCCTCCGATTCCGACCCCCTCCTTCAAAGAGGTAGCTTCATGGCAACCCTCCGGTCTGCATTCAGCGGCCCCTGAGGTTGCCTCTCGTTAAGGTCGTCTGCCTGGACTGCATGCAGCAGTTCCTGAAGCTCCGACAGTCTCAATCCAAATGCCGCAGGAAGCCCTAACACATGCTCGACATTACGACAATCACGCTTTGGTTCTCGACATTACGACAATCACGCTTTGGTTTGCAGGTTTAACGGATTCTGGCCCAATCTTCCAGATCTCCTCTCCTGGATCTCTTCCGACTGGTACCCGCTTTTAGATGGAGAAGTCATTACCTGCCCCTGTGCAAAGGGGTTCTTTGTGGTAGTTTTCGAATCTACAAGCGATAGAGACAAGGTGTTTAACTCAGGGCCATGGTTCTGGGGTAGAGCAGGTCTATCCATGCAACTATGGACCCCCTCTTTTTACCCTTCCACAGACTGTATCTCTTGAACTCCAGTCTGGGTGAGACTTCCGTATTTACCCCTGCATTTCTGGGGGGATGCATCTCTTCAATCCATTGGCAATGGCCTCGGTAAGTTCCTCTGTAAAAGCTCGGATTCCAAGCCAGCCCGCTCCACCTTCGCGCGAATCTGTGTAGAAATGGATTTCACGAAAGGTTTCCCAACTAAAATAATTCTTTAAGACAAGGACTACTCAAGGAACCAAAAACTCGATTATGAGAATCTCAGTTTCAGGTGTAGAAACTGCTTCGAAACAGGGCACATAGCCCGCAACTGTGAAAAATGACCCGGAAAAAAAAGGTCGCCCAAGAGCCAAAGACCCACCTAGTGGACGGGGGCTCCAATGGAGCCGCACGCTGAAAGCAAGGCCCATGGAACAGCAGAGGAAGCTGAAGCTGAAGCCGAAATCAAAGACCCCGCTAAAGGGAAAGCTCAAGCAGAAGCCAGTCCCAAGTCGCCAAACCAGCTAGACCCCCGAAACTCAAGCTGGGCAGATCTAGTTGACGAGAAAGACCCTCTAGGCCTGACGGAAAATCATTCTCAGGACCAAAGCAAGGAATGGCGGACGGTGTCGAAAAAGAAAAAAAACTTCCAAGCTAGAAATGATGTAATGACGCAAAGCCGCTCTAGATCACTAAAATATTTTTATTCCCAAACTATGTCCTATGTTAAAATCTTCAGTTATTTGTTTTCCAGATCAAAAGGAATTGTTTTTAATATAAATATCTCCTAACAGTTTTTGTCAAAAAAAAAAAAACACAATGATCTTAAAAAAACCAAAAACAGAACCAATTTGAAACAAATGTTTTTGAACAACACTATAATGAAGACCAACCTTCAAGGAGGGGAATGCCCTCCAACCTTGAAGGAGACGAATGCCCTGAATGTGCTATTAACAATGGCAGAGGTCCTGTTTACTTTGCTAACATGCATTGAAAATTCCTAAAACATCAGCCACCCATTCTTATCATGAAAATTTCTAAACATCAGCCACTTTTTCCTAAAACAGATAAAGGAGAATAATGGAAAGGTAAAATCTGCTCAGGAAAATAATGGCAAGGTCAAATCTGATTTTCTACTGCAGGGGATGGCAGCACAATAAACAAAGAGATATAGAGCACAACAATAAACAAAGAGATACAGAGCATATGTGAAAGAAAGCTCTAAAAATGCTTTAGACTCAAAAGAATTGGCAAGGGCAAGAAAACAATTATAAATCCCTACTTAACTTTATTAACGACATCAGATAGCTCCTTTATTTTCTGCTCCCCTGAAGATAGCCCCTTAACGACATCAGATAGCTCCTTTATTTTCTGCTCGCCGGAAGAGTCGCCTGAAGGAAGTGAAATTTGCATTTCAGCAAACTCTGAAATTTGTTGAGAAGCTTCCCCACAGCTAACCCCTCCAAATAATTGTTTTCTAACTATCTCGTGCAACTGCCCTACAAGCTGCTTCTTTACAGCATCAAAAGCCATATCCAATCTCACCAGCTGCTCTGTTGCATTGTTATTATACATAAATAAACCATAATAAAGATCAAAACTGTCTCCACAAGTGTTGTCAACAATTCTGAGCAATGTTTCATAACCTTTAGTATTAATTGGAGTAGATTCCAAGTTCAACTTTGCTAACATCCTCCCCACAGTGTGAGTAATAAATTGACTTTCAGCAGCATGACGATCATGTTCAGAACATGACATCTCAACCATCCTGCAACCTTCTTTTGCAAATATATCCAAAAACCTGTGACAACGTTCTGCTCTCGCTCCATTCCCAACTCTAACCTTGTCATAAACAAACGAAAGACCACTCCACCCAGCTTTCCCACTTTCAGGCCCAAACATAGGATGTGTGCACAATATATCAAATTCTGGAGGCAGTACCTGTAAAAATAGATTGCGTGGAAACTCTTTGACAGAAAGGACATCCGCAAATAATGTGTTTCTCTTCAGTCTTTGAATTGGAAACGACCTCAACACAGACTCTGTCGCTATAATAGACGAACAGAGCAATATAACCTCAGGATGCTCTTCACAAAAATCATCTGCGTCCTTGAAGAAAGAAACTCCCATCTTTCGAGCAGTCTCCCCATAATCTGTTCGGGAATGGGCCAATACTGTATGGCCTTGCTTAACAAGGGTTTTTGCAAGAAACTGACCAAAATTCCCAAATCCAACGATACCTATCTTTAACAGACCATCTTTCTCCAAGTCTTCACTTGTATTGGATTCATAATCAAACGGCCGAGCGGCATCCAATGCTTTAATCTTCAGATGTCTGAGAAAGAGAGTATGCTGTCTATTTTGTCTCTTCGCAACAGAAAACAGAGAGGTTGATCTACTGTTGCATATTCGTGCTGGCATCAAAGGCTGTTTGACACCAAAGCAAGGCTGTGAAGACTGAAAGCAAATAGCTGAAGGTTTAACTGAAGTAGCCATGAATTGAAAATGAGACATCTCCAAGCTTTTGGCGTACTTGTACTGCAGATTGGAATAAAATGATGTAATTTTAGACAAATCGAGCCCTTAGTTTTAATCACAGAGATAGAAATGCAATGCAGCTGGTGCTTCTAGAATCAAAAGTCAATTTTCCTGCATTAGCTAACAAAGCCCTACAATTTCATCTATATAAAACAGATTTCTTACCACCGAAGTATTTGATCCTGCAATAATATTTGACTAGTGAAGCACATATACTGAACTCCAGAAGCTTTTAAGTTTATCAGGAAATCGGTAAATTAGTGCTCCCTCTATAATATTTCAAGCATCATCCTGCATGGATTAACAAGACAAAACCCTCAGTGGTGTTAAAGTATAAGAGCCTCATAACGTTAAAATCCTTCAAACCCTAACAGGTACAGCGGAGAGTCAGTCTACACGCACAACAACCAAAGCAATAATCCAGCCTGAAAACTTTTACTTAATAGGGAACATTATCATAATAAACCTAGAACAGAGGAATCACTTAATAACTGTATGGAAACTGTGATAAATCCATTGGTTTGTGGTGTATTAATATCTCGTTCGCTGATTTATTGATCTGCATAAATCAATCTGCATATTTATTAAGCTATAAACGGCCAGAAGTATTCAGTTTTTAATAGAAGAAAATGCATTTGACATACTATTAAGCATCAGAAGTTATATTTCTGGCTGCAAAACGAAAAGATATAAATCACCATACATCATTATAAGAAAATTATTACAGTAAATTTTGAATATTTATTAGAAATAATTTTACATTCCAAAAATTTAACTTAGGATGCAGTGTTATCTTTTTCATCTAAATAGTGATATGTTAAACTTATAAAGAATATACTGTTAGAATAACAGCCAAGTTTGTAGATTTTATATTGCACAATCCCGTCATTAACAGTGTTGAAACAGCCTATCAACGTAATAAATAAAAAAGATCGTAATAAGTGAAAAATACTTGTGAAGACTGTTCAAACACGAAAAACAAGATAGCTAAGGGCAAAATTCCTTTAATCCAACTAAATATTCCAAACAAAAATCAATCCCCTGTAAAACAACAAAACAAAAGGGCGTTTGCAAAACGTTATACTTTTCAGTTTTTTGGTAAAACAACAAAACAAAAGGGCGTTTGCAAAACGTTCTACTTTTTTGGTCAATATCAGGTAATGTAAATTTGGATAAAATCTATATTTTCTGTTATTTAAATTGCATTTCTAAATGTATAAATGAATTTAACCCGCTGAAAAATTTATGGAGTACTGGAATTACACAAACTTAACCACTCAAATCTACAGATCCAACTATTCATCACCAAATTTCAAACAAAATCAAACAAAAAAAATTACCGAAAAACAATCAAAAAATAAAACGTTTAAACTACTGCAAACAAAAAAAAACTTTTGACACAGAGTCTCACATATTTGGCGGATATAAGTTTTGTTAAATACATGTGCACAGATAAATTTTTGCCAGTTAACTAACTGCCAAATGCGAAGTAAAAAAAATTATATTTGACAGAAAAAGAAAAAAGGAAAAGAAAACTATTTTTGTAATGTTCAAATGCTTAATACTTACTCACAAATTTGACTGCTGAAATGCCTGATCTTCATTAATTGAAAAAAAAACCGGTTTATTTATTTTTGACAGTTAAATGTCAAATGCTGAAAAGGAACCAAAGCTTTTTTTACTGCTGAAATGCTTAATACTTCTCACTAATTTGACCGCTTAAATGCCCGATCCTCATTTGATTCTGATTCAAAGAACGCTTAAATTCATAATATTATACACAGATTTTTGACGGCTAAATGCTAAAATAAAAAGTGAAAAATAAAATTCATAGTTAAAAGACACAATGTTTGAGCAGCAAAAACAACTTGCTTACGGTTTAGATTTACTAATTCAAAAAATCTTTCGTTTTAACAACACGGATTGTCTAATTTAAAGCCTAATACCTTAAGACTCCACCGAAAATAAAATAAAAATGCAAATTCATCCTGAAAACAGAAAGGTGCAGCACACCTCGAAGCGAAATCCCGCCAGAGATTTAAACAACACAAAACAGAAAAAGTGACCGCCATTGCCAACGAAAAACGGCGATATTTACCTGAAAATGTTCCCAAACCCTTGCCACTGGTTACAGAAATATGTGAAACACTTCCTTTAGAACTTCGAGCTGCCATGTAGACACGAATGTAAAACAAAATATCGGAGAAGGCCTTATATAACTGAATTTGTTATCTAAAATTCAGATGGCTTTACCGAATCCAACGGTGACGAAGATGACCCGGAAAACATGGAAACATCGAGAGCGATAGATTATCCTGTAAGCTACATATGTGTAGTCCGGGCAAATTGCCCACACGTAGCTTGCAAAATCAGACATAACAATCACAAGTCAAAAATACTTTCACAGTTAGCACATGGGCCACGGGGATTTTTGTGTGATAATTCATTTTAAAATTCACAATTTTTAAGATTTATTCATATTTTATAAATTATTATATTATATAATAAGATTATATTCAATATATATTAATTTGGTATGCTGGTTTGATCGCGATTTTAAAAATAAATTATTATTATTACAATTAAAAAATAAACAATAAATATTTAGATCAATTCATATTTTATTATATAATAAAATTATATTTAATATACAATTAATAAATAATATATATTTAATAAAATATGTTAAAAATAAATAAATTCAATTATTTTATTTTTATGAGTTTATTTGGTTTCACAGTTAGCACATGGGCCACGTTCGGAGGAGTAATGTGGGACCACATCAATTGGGGGATTTTTATGTGATAATTCATTTTAAAATTCACAAACTTTAAGATCGATTCATATTTTATAAATTATTATATTATATAATAAGATTATATTCAATATACAATTAAAAAATAAATAATAAATGTTTAGAATTAGATCGATTCGTATTTTATAAATTATTTTATTATATAATAAAATTTTATTTAATATACAATTAATAAATAA
>JZKD02S1868801.1:55035-65100 GCA_000966675.3 Picea glauca | reverse complement strand
TATCCCTAAGGCCAAACCCAATTGTAAATGTAAATGTAAATGTACTTAAATTGTTGATTTGCTTGACATCATTTTATATGCACCTTTCATGGCATAGTGTGTGCATGTACTGCGCAGTGAAATGATGAAGTGTGCACATTCTAGGATACCATGTGCAGCATCTTAAGTGCGCGCGATTGTGAGGCCAGCGGGCCTTTGTGTATATGGTATGTTTTATAGGCTGGTGAGCCAGTTATTATAAGCTATGATTCTTATGTTTTGATTAGGCCAGAGAGCCTATATTTTAAAGGCCAGTGCACCTATTTTTGTATATGTCTCAAAATTAATATAAAATACATCATTGCACACAGATCGACCACAATAAAAGAGATGGGGGAATAAACTCCACTGGTTAGGGAAAGGGAGGGGCTAAGTTAAGGAAAGGGGCTAAGCTAGGGAGCTTAAGCCAAAAAGGAATATTATATTAATATTTCTTAAATCATAAAGTATGGATAATTATTTTATACTAAGTTCTAAAGTTGGAGACAAGTGGGCCAAAGTAGCTCCCAACATGACAAGTGTCAAGTTGGGGACATGCATACATATTGTTGGGACTTAGTTCATTTCAGAGGATCTTTCCATTATTCTTCCCATCATTTCCTTCCATCATCCTATTATCCAGTCAATCATCCATGAGCATGCACACACCCATTGAGATATCTTTCATATCTTTGAGTATACCTGAACCGGTGTCCATAGCCATTTTTTGTTGGTGTAGCTGGTTAGTGTTGGCACAGGGGAAGACCTAGGGTTCAATGTTACAACAACGCACCAACAAAAACCTAACTACCGACCCTTTCAGCAACACCTACGAAGTAGATGAAATCTCACCCGAGGTATAGGGAGGGGTGGTTGCAGGACTCATATGTCTGCAACCTTAGTTGGGACACAGATCTATGATTCTAACATTTAATAGAGCACTTAGTAGTAAACATTCATCAACATTCAGTTCTTGGTAACAACGTAGACAACCCTAATTATAGAGCATCACAGTATCCAACCATATCTAGCATCTAACAACACTTAACATGACGAAACAGATCAGGTCTTAACAGATTCAACACTAAGCATATGTATATCAGTCAGATCTAACATCCATCCATATTATTAAGCACTAAGCATCGACATATCATTCATCTATGTTAAAGAACTAAGCACATTAACATATAAGCACATCAACACATTGTACAAAGCAGAGCAACACAACATATACATGGTTCACCCCCCCCCCCAGGGCTATGTCCACCAACTCTTCTTCTCTTATATTATCTTTTGTTAATCAATTACATGCACAGAGCCTCAAAAACCCTGCTCCGCATAGGATAGGAGATCTGCGCACACCTCGCCAGATGCTCCTTCCCCAAGCTAGGTTACAACATTAAGCCTACTATAGTCACTTGCACTCAGCTCTGCAAGCTTCACATGGTATGCACAAAGCACTTACAATCCTTTGATCACATAGATCGATCACTAGCACTTAGCACATTGGCATAACATCGCATAGATGCCCCTCCTTACATTTCCTAGACAAAATAGGCCTAAACATGGGTAAACCCATGGGTCGACATCCAATACCCATTACATAATCCCAAACCCCAAAAAGCACCCAAAAAAGGGTCGAGATCCTGCGATATCTACTTCATCTTTCACTCCTCCTTCGACAGGATGTCGAAGTCCCAAAATAGGTCAAACTTGACCAAGGATCTCCCAAAACTTGGTCAAGGGTCAACAGGTCCCCAACACTCACCTGTAACTGGTCCTGAGTCACTCTGATCTAGGTAGTTCTGCTTCGAAAGCCTTGAGCTTGGCTCGAGCTGCTTCGACTTGTTGTTGTTCCACAGCCTCATGTTCAACGAACTCTTGGATGACTACCTCATTCACAGGTCCTTCTAGGCATTGTTTTGCTGCAGCAACAACTTGCTCCAGTTCTGCTCCTCGACCTTCGATATCTGTGAATAGTTAATAAGCCTCATCCTGTATAGGTTGGAGCCTCTAAGTTACTTCCATGACTCTACTCTTAATAGTATGAACATGTTGTTGGGTAGTGCGTTGCTCTTGGGATCGCTTCATTCTTTCTATAGCTAACAGGGGCTTAAACTGCACCTATATTGTCTCTGCTTGATACTTCGCTTCCTGGAGCTGTGACTCCAGTTCCCTCAATTCTATATTCTCAGTGAGTTTCTCATAATTCTGGGCACTGTGATCACTGAGTTGCTTACATTCCATGGAAAGAGCCTTTATTCTCTCAACTGCACTCCGGGCAGTCGCTTTTCTTTGATCTCTTACGTCCTGCAGAGTGCTTGGCACTGTGCGGAGCTCTAAATATACTATTCTTTGGTGTAGTTACTGGATGGCTTCCATGAGCTTCTCTACTTGATTCTCAACCCGTTATTTTGCCTGTGGCTCCAAGACTATCACAAATAAAAGTGCTCTGTTGACTGCTTCTTTTACCTCGAGTTGCCCTGCGAGCAATTGTTCCTTTTCTTGTTGCATTTGCGCTTTCTCCTCGTCAAACTTTGTCTAGAGAGAAATCTTCTCCTTCTCTGCAACTCGGCGTTATTCTACAAGTACTCCTTGTACTTGTGTCAAAGCCTGGGTGGCTTGTTCTTTTTCCTCTTGTGCTCGGCAAAGGTGAGCTTCAGTTGCATCTGCCAGTCGACGGAGTTGGGTTGGCTCATCTCCCAATTATTGTTCTCCCAATGGCAAGGGTGCAGTGGAGACTGCACGACTGGACCGAAGAGCCTGTTGTACCCCTCGGAGCTCAACCTCAATTATATCATACATTTCCTCCTACTTCGTTCCTTATTTCTCCGCGATTTCTATTGAAGCATCATTTAGAGTTGCTATGATGAAGTCAAAGTCATCAGGAGTAAGTGTAGTCTACATCTTGGTCATGGTGGCTCTTGATTTCTTCTAAGAAGAAGGTTTCGGGGGAGAAACCTTCCTCTTCTTCAAGGGCTCAGCCTCATCTCTGGTCGGTGTTACTTCACCTTTCTTTTGTTCAGCTTCTTTTTCCTTCATCTCTTCTACATCGCCATCACCTCCTTGCTCATGTGATGTGGAACCAATATTCCCTAAGGCGCTGCTTAAATCTTGGACATCTTCAGTCTTCTGTCTTCTGCTAGTTCCAGGTGTGTCCTATTCTTTGTAAGTGGTCTCCAGGCTATCTAGTTTAGGATCAAACATCTTTGGAGGGTTGGCAAGGATAAGGAGGTTTGCATACCAGTCCTTAGTGATCTCCTCTAGGTCATCTTCTATAAGTTTATAGTAAGACTGGAATTGTTCCTTGTGTTCATTAGCTTGCGTTGTAATGTAAATTAAATGTCGATCTGCACTGAACTTCATCAGGGGTCAGAACCTCTATAAGGTTTTTGGAATCATGCGAGGCTCAGATTTGATGGCTCTCTTTAGCTGAAGGTAATAGGTATAAAAAACAACGTTCGAATGCCACTGTTTTTTCATATCACTCGAATACCAAAGGGTAGTGAAATTCGTGGCAAGCGATTCAAAAGGTTCGATATCCGGGAAGGTTGCCCCTTCCGTCATTTCCCAGGAAACAAAGGCAATGAGGATCAGGAGCCAACTAAATTGAAACTCGTAGCCCTGATCCTGCGCTTCGCAGTAGTATAGTTCAAGCTGGTTGACTAGGTACTTCACCCAGTTCATTTGTAAGCCTTCTGCACACTTCCCCGTGAGGTCGACAACAAAGCCCGTGACCTATGTGGGTCGGTTCTTGTGTACCATCTTTCCAGCTATTAACTAACATGCTAGGCGCACTGTTCCATTCTATATGGAATCTACCTTGTAGCATCATGTACCCTTCTCGACATCGTCGTATGTGTCCTTAATCTTATGTGCTAGCACACGATCTGTGGCCTTCTTTGGGTGGAACTCCTATGGGTCAGCTCCTTGCATACTCATACATGTGATCCTATGGATCAACGTTGGATCGACTGTAATACAGTGGTCTAGCCATAAATAGCCTCCATGGTAACATGACAGTAGCATCTTGACACAGACGTTGACTTCCTGGTGTCTTCCAAAGTGTGGGATTTTCATGACATATAACAAGGTGGATTGTGCGAGGTTCAACGTCCATGGTTGGGGGATTATCTTTGATTTCTTTCCCTTTGTTCTGGTTAGGTACTTGTATGGGGCGATCATGTTGTGGTTATTGTGATCTCCGAGGTTGAAGTCACTAAACTTCAACACTGCAATCTTGTCCTGCTGTGCTCGAACTACGCGTATCCCCTTCAGGAGGTACGCAGTGACCATGGTGTACTTGAAATATCTAGGTACACTATCACGACTTACCACACCGGCTAGAGGCGGGATATAGTCGGGTAATATAGATGGGATCAAATTCACATTGGCTAGGTCATATTTGTGTTTGGTTCGCTTTTTTGTTGATGGTCAGGATGATCTGGCTCCACGAGCAGTCGACGGAGAGGATTGTGGTCCTCTCGTCGATGACGCTTGTATACCTGCATACATTGACATTTCTCTTTCGGTCATGAGGTCGATGAGAACTTCCTCGACAATTTGATCTGTCGCGCTGAACTCGTTCAACATACATGCTCGGGTTTGAAAGTCTCGGGTTCAAAGAGTAATCTCTCAATGCAATGGGATATATGGCAAAAGTGCGATGATCACTATGTGAAAATCAACTAATCTATGGGCTCAAATTCACAGTTACAAAAAGTGTTCTCGGTGCATGGCTCGACAGGATAAATAGATAATTGGTAATAGATCTCTTGCAATGGGTAAGAAGCCTTCATTAACTCAGTTCTGTCTGTTTTGGTGTGGTCCCAACGGTCTGGTGGCAAGTTGTCTGACAATTAATGCCTTTCTTCCCATTTGGGGCGTCGGTCTAATGGATATACTGGTCCCAATTGTTATATTGCTTCGCCATGGCGAAGTGCCATGTGATGTTGTTCTGATATTCCAGCGAAGCTCCAATTTTTTTAATTTTCCTTCTGTGAAGTTCCTTCTGGATCCTTCTGTAATATTTCGATTTTCGCTCTCTTCTTACTTAGCTTTCTATCATTTTTCCCAGTGAATTTTATCTCGGTATTCCTTTTTCCATTCTGATTCTTATCTTCTTTTGGCATAATAACTTCGAGCTGGTGGGATTCTTTCATAGAAATCAGGGGTAATACTTCATTTGTATCTGGAATAGGTATTGCAATCTTATGTGGGTCTTCTAGTGTTCTTTCAGCTTCGACATTCCAGTCTTTGGTTTTAAATAGCTTCGCTCGGTTATCATGTTCTTCAATCAAGTGTGTGATCCTCCTAGTCATGAAATATTTTATCTCTTGCTTCTTTTGTTCTAAGACTTATTTTTCTTCCCTTCTGGCCTGATCTCTTTCAATCCAAGGTTTTCTGAGCAACATAGTGAATAGAGCATTGTCCTCAATAAATTTAACAACTTCAAATTCTTCCTCTGTCGAAGTTCCATTGGCACTCATAGATATTTGGGTAAGCTTTCCACATAATTTTATCAGCTTTCCTCTGAATAATCCTATTCCTCCCAGTGAAAGAATCATAGTAGGTCTTCCTATAGCTTCCCAAGTTCTTTCTATCATGATATTCACCTGTGTTTCCTTATCYAAAACACARTCAATGTCSAAGTCTCCTATTCTTACTTCAATACATTATTTTTCCTTGAAGATCTCTGATAARCTATTATGTCGGYRGTTATYTAGGGTTTCTTTYATYTGTAGCAATACTTTCTCTGATTCTTTTTGGGGATCTWCCATAATCTCAGTTGCTTGACTTTGCTCRTGGTCTTCTTGTCTCATATTCATCCTTTCAAGAYGAGCAATCATTYTAGGGAAATCCAAAACTTCATGGTYCATATCTTTGCAGCAGAGGYAACTAGGTMTTCTTCCAGTGCATCCCTTAGCAATATGTCCTCGTTTTCTGAAACTATAGAAAAGGGTTAATCMTCTCTTTCTTTTAAATGRTCCCCAACCTTTTMTGTACTRGGCTCTAGGATCATCGTAGCTAACCTGCAAAAAATTCTTTCTAGGGTCMTGCATCCATTTGTTAGTCCAAACATTCTTTCTATACATAGGKATAACATATTTTTCACTATTCTTATCATATCTACTTATATCACATCTTTTTTCRTYTGTCAGTGCCCTAGTTTCCAAACTARGACAAATMTTATCAAACATGCCTAGATCCATACTTTAGAAACAAAAATTTCCACTAATCTTWCTTCTACAGAACACAAAGCTTCAAGTCCTAAAACKTTTYACTAATATTACCTTTATYAGAGCACAAAGCATTCAGATCTTACCTCTTTTCTTYAKATCAGACTTRTTTTCTTTAGCACAGAGCTTCACAAATTAAGTAGAGTACTATGCACTAGAGCGACAGATCTACGCATAGAGCTTTCACAATTTCAGGTCAGATCTTTGCACAAAGCTTATTCTTTCTTTGTTCTCAACAATCACAGTTTCAAGTCCCAACAACGGAACCATTTGTTGGCATAGGGGCAGACCCAGGGTTCAACGCACCAACAAAACCCTAACTACTGACCCTTTTGGCAACACCTGCGAAGCAAATGAAGTCTCACCTAAGGTAGAAGGAGGGATGGTTGCAGGACTCATATGTTTGCAACCTTAACTGGGACACAGATCTTTGGTTCTAACATTTAACAGAGCACTTAGTAGTTAACATTCATCAACATTCACTTCTTGGTAACATCATAGACAACCCTAATTACAGAGCATCACAATATCCAACCAGATCTAGCATCTAACAACACTTAGCATGACGAAACAAATCAGGTCTTAATAGATTCAACATTAAGCATATGTATATCAGTCAGATATAACATCCATCCATATTATTAAGCACTAATCATCGACAGATCATTCATCTATATTAAAGCACTAATCACATTAGCATATAAGCACATCAACACATTGCACAAAGTAGAGAAACACATCATATACATGGTTCACCCCCCCCTGGGGCTACATCCACCAACTCTTCTTCTCTTCTATTATCTTATGTTAATCAGTTACATGCACAAAACCTCAAAAACCCTACTCCACATAGGATAGGAGATCTGCACGCACCTCACCAGATCCTCCTTCCCTAAGCTAGGTTATAGCACTAAGCCTTCTACAGTCACTTGCACTCAGCTCTGCAATCGTCACACAGTATGCACATAGCACTTACAATCCTTCGATCACTAGCACTTAGCACATTGGCCTAACATCACATAGATTCCCCTCCTTAAATTTCCTAGACATATATTTATACTTTACAAAATAGGCCTAAACATGGATAAACCCATGGGCCAACATCCCATACCCATTACATAATCCCAAACCCCAAAAAGGACCCAAAAAGGGGTCGATATCTCACAATCTCTGCTTCACCTTGCACTCCTCCTTCGACAGGTTGTCGAAGTCCCAAAATAGGTCAAACTTGACTAAGGATCTCCCAAAACTTGGTCAATGGACAACAGTTAGCTTGGGAGATGGATTGAAGAAGCAAGTTGTCAGGCCCATGGGATATTGAAGAGGCGAGTTGTCAGGCTCGTGATCAATTTCTCTCTAGGTGAGAGAATTGATGAGAATTTATTTCCTGAAGGTGTTGAACTGCAGCTACAATTCTCTAAGACTTCATGTCTGGCCTATTGCTGAAACCCAGAAAGGAAGTGGGGAAGCCGAAGGACTGTTGAGCAGAAAAGGGGCACACTTCCTGGGGTGGGACAGGCTGTTGGAAAATGTTTAATAGGCAACATATGCTTGCCATTGATGGAAAGTACAACACTGATGATGGCTTGAGTACAACAACGATGATCAACAGGCAAATAGAAGATAAGTCCAGGAAGATCGAATGAATGAAGGCAATGCAACGTTGATCGGGCATGATGAAGTCCCGTAAAGTTTGTGAAGTATTTCTGATCGTTGGATCCCATCCAAAATTCCTGAAAGAAGAATGATCATCAGATCTCAATGTAGAAAAGAGGAGCGTGCAGATACGGAGGATAGATCTCGGGCATTAGAGCCAAGCGCAGGGTCCGACCACCGTTGGATCGAGGAGAATCTGCATGATCTTTAAAGTGCAAGGAGTAGAGGGCTCACAAAATCCCAAAAGAAGGAGGACCGTCCATCTTCGGGAAAGACACGTGGATATAGATCGTCAGTTCGCTGACTGGAGAGTCAAAGGAACAATGTTCCCTAACCTCTCGAAATCGTGATCTAATCTCAACCGTCAAATTAAGGTTGAATCTGGACTGTTGATTCTAGTCCATGTCGGAGTTTTGGGGATCGAGAGTTGGAGATGTCAAGTAATATCATCCACAAAAATCCTGATTTTGCGATATGCGAAATTGCGACTTAATCGCAACTGTTGAATCAAGATCAGATCTGGACCATTGATCCAACTCCATATCGGAGTTTCGTGAATCGCGACATGAAGAGGGAAAAGAAACAATGCAACAAGAATTGCGAAATCGCGATTTAATCGAAGCCATTGAATCAAGGTATGATCTGGACCGTTGATCCCAGTCCATTTCGGAGTTTTGGAAATCGAGAGATGGAGAAGTCAGAGACTCTCAACATTAGGAGTCCCAAAGTGCCGAAATGCGAGATCCCAAAACAAGACACGTTAGCAAACCTAAGAACACATGGTACAACCAGGCAATGACAAGTGTCAAGCTAATTCAACCCTTCAGGCACATGTAAGTCACGAATCAGAGTGACACATGGAAGTATTCAACACGTGTCAATCCACATGTGACGTCAGCAGGTTTACTCCACTTCAGAGTTTCGGAAATCGGGAGATGGAGATGACAAGAACTCCTACCACAGGAGTCATGAAATCGCAAAAGCGCCTTATACATAAGGTTGTGGTCACATCCCTTGGTCACATCAGCGAGAGATGGACAGATGTCAGAGGACAAGGAGGAGCTAAAGGGAACGATCCTTGGCACACGGTCAGGTAGGGAGGAGAATGATACAAAAGGTGACACAACAAGAATGGGGAACTTCCCCGATACTCCACCCTTCCAACCCCCCCCCCCCCCCGCCTTTAATTAAAGGCAGAATGGAAAAGGGGGTTCAGAATCACTTGAGCGTCGTTGATCTAGGTGCTTTAATCCTGACCGCTCGAGAGATGCACACCCAATTCCGGACCCCCCCCTCCGCTTAAAGATAGAATGGCAGGGGGGCTCCAGAATCGAATCCCGACCGTAGATCTGGGAGCACAGATTTTGGTCGTCCAGATTTGCTCACTGCATATCCAACGATGCAGATGAATGTGAACAAGATTGGAGGGTGACTGTAGCACAACATAGTAGAACTGGCAGAAACCATTGATGACGTCTGCTAGAGAATTCGAAGAGACCCCTGTGTGATCGCCAGAGGAGATGAAGAGTCTCCAAGCTTCATCCAGTGAAGGAAGACTATTCTTAGAAGGGATTGAAAGATGGATGAGCGTTGAAGTCTGTAATTGAAACAGAGAAGGTGAGCTCGACTGTCACAGAGAAGACGAAGAGTCTCAAACTGCTAGAGAGGCTGAGGAATCTCAGTACAACATACATTGATGTTGAACGCATGGGAAAACCGCCAGAGAAGTTGAAGAGTCACGATGATGATCACGCAGAGCACTTGAGATGTGGAGGAGTTTGGCGGGGTATGAGCATGCAGAGGAATGGCGAATATTACATGCACAAGATGCACAAAAGCTATATATACACGGTACAGAGAAGAGAAGGGGTTATGGTTGTTGTTGGAGTTTGTTGTGGTTGTTGTTGTCCTGGGGAAAATTCAAGTGTGAGCAAGGAGGCAGAGCGCAGGAGCATAGACACACGCTAGAGGAAGGTTGCATCAAAGGGACATGGTGCACAGAGCATAAAAAGCAGAAGAACAGACAGCGCAAGTGAAGTGTGCAGAAAGGCAATGAGGCAAACAGAGCAACGAAATGCAGTAGAACAGTGATGAGTCTGGTAAGCCATTGTTGAACATCATATCACTGTAATAAGTTTCAGTAGCAAAGATT
>JZKD02S1868790.1:46672-72199 GCA_000966675.3 Picea glauca | reverse complement strand
AATCCAGGTTGGTACCTCCATCTTGGGGCTGATATAGTTTTGGGATAAATAAATATTTTTCACTAGGTGTGTATATAGATATCTCACTGGTGTTGCTCCACTTCCTGCGAGCATCCATAGCCCTGGTGGAGTCACCACTATTTCACAAGCCTTTCTTCGCTACCAAGGAGCATCCATAGCCCCGACAGAGATATTTGTATGTCCCCTAGTCTGGTCAAAATTTCCTTTCCATTCCTTCCCGACTTATTTAGTGCATGCTTAGAATTTGGTGGATGGGAAAAGTGATGGTCTTTTTATCCGTATAGGGGATGACTTCCATATTTTGAGATTTATTTGTATATTTTCTACACCTGACTACATAGAGATATCCCTTTTGGGTTTTCAGCCTTTAGACTTTGACACTTCACCTTTCACGTCAGAAGCTACTTAATGTGTGGATGGTTTCTCCATTACATAGGATCTGATCGCCATCCAATATGAAAGAATGATCATTGATTAACCACTATGCTCAGTCATGGTTTACTTCTATCACAACATCCCCAAATAGTTCTGATTCATTTTCAAACAGAGACCCCTAATTCCACTCATGAGATAGGAAAGAGATGCAAGTTGATTCATGCTTGCTTCGAGTGCGAAGGTGTTTCATGTGAAAAGACAACGGAGGTGAGAGGTATGTCTGTCATAAAATATAATTAGAGGTAATAAGACAATGGAATTGAATAAAGGAATTGCTTTGAAGGGAAAAGATGAGGATGAAAGAATGGGAATATAAATGTTGAATTAGGAGAGATGATGCATTCAGGGTTAGAGATGAATTCGTTCTAATTTCTTGATGCAACTAAAAATCAATCCTTTTATATGAATGATGATCAAAAATATGTAATTAGGAAATGTAGTTGACTGATAAAGAAATTATAGATTGAGTGTTTCCAGTTGCTTAGAGGATATTCACACATTTCAACTAGCTAGAAGTTTTCATCCTCTTGAAACTATCAATAAATGTGAAGGATAATAAGTGTAATAATTCATTTAGATAGGTATTTTTGCTAGCGTTTTGTTGGCCCTTAGTTAAGGAAGCAATAAAATAACAAGGGAGAAAAGGTAAAATGATAACTTCGTGGGAGACACAGTGACTGTTACTGGGTCGAAGTGAGAAAAAGAGAAGAAAAGATGGAGCGAAGCCTGAGAAAGCAAGTCGTTGGACGAGGAGATCGAGGATGACAAGTCAGCAAGGAAGAAGGACCATGGACGACTTATCAAGAGGAAAAAACCATCGTTAGATGCTTTGGAGCACCACGTGAGAAGGAAGGAAAGACAAGATGGAGAAGCTCTGAAAACGCGAGTCAAGTTGACCTAGGGTTTTAGACACCTAGGGTTTTGGTATCTAGGGTTTTGACACCTAGGTTTCGACCTATCTAGGTTTTCGGCCTAAGGATGTCGATGAGTGATTGTAACATACAAATAAGAACCTATATGAGGGAAGAGGGTTCTTTCGGGTTCGAGGTTATTGGATCTAGTTGTATTGTTTGATATGAGTGATTATTGTTGTGAGAGAGAGGAGTGTTGAGTGAAGATCCTTCTAGTATTGTAATATCTTCAGCTGGGTGTGAAGATCAACCCTGCAGCTGGGTGCATAGGGAGGGGAGAGATAGAGAGAAGAGAAGAGATCTGTTGGTTAAGAGCGTAAATCAGAACTGTATGCTTTCATCTTAATATATCATAAAGCACAGTTCTATGAACGTAGCCCTAGAGAGAGGGTGAACCATGTATATCTTGTGTCATGTGTGTGACTGATGCTCTATTATTTGTCATTGATATGTTGTTATTAAATTATTGTGTTAGATCAGATCTATACCTATGCGGAGTATATCTAAGTTGATAAGTGATATATGCATTATGTGTTTCTTTGGTAGTCGATCCACTTGATATTCCCCTTGGTTGTAGACATCTTTGTCCTGCAACCCCCTCATATATGCTTCAGCTGAGACTACATTTTCCTCACAGGTGTTTCCGAAAGGGCCAGTAGCTAGGGCTTGTTGCTACGCTCTTGGAGATTTGAACCCTAGGTCTGCCCATGTTCCAACAAATGGTTCCATTTTTGGGACAGGAATATTTGTGAGGGAATGTCAAGGTGGTTTCCATCAAAGACATAGATTCAAAAGTGGATAGAGGATCAAGAAAAGGACTTCGTTGAAGCCCAGAATAAAATCCCTAATATGAGTACATAAGATTGGCTAGGAAGATATATCTTTACTGATATACACAAGATATTCTTTGGAGGAATCCATCAGGAACTATATGAGTGGTTAGCTAGGTTGGTAGATACCCAGTTTGAGGTCAAACCTAGATCTCCTGTAGTTTGGACGTCGACGTTGATCAATAAGGTCAAGAGAGTTGATAACGTCGTATCCAGAGCAGTAGATCACTGGTTCAATAGAACCATTGGAGGCTACATCACTGAGTTTGTTGTTGATAGAGTAGAGTCGTATAGCCAAGCCGAGAGATATTTTTTCAAGGGACCCAGAGGAAAATTTTTACATTTTCTGAAGTTAAGGATCAAGATGTTATTGCATGAAAAGAAAATCTTGAAGATAAAATAGATTGGTAGAACTTGAAAAGGCTAATGTTTAGGAATTCGGACAGCGACAGTGACACAGAAGTTGGACATACACGCAGTGAGAGAGTGTTCAGAGAAGTGAATCTTGCGAACTTATTCAATCATAACTACAGGGATGAGGCTTTCTACAATGGAGAAGAGGTGGATCTAACAGACGAAGAGCATTTAGAACCCGCTAGGGCAGAGGAAGAGGAAGCTGAAGAACCTCGCCGGGATGAGCCAAAAACCTGAGGAACTGCACAGATTATTGAGGTAAGTACTATTAATACTCTTGTTAGTTCAACAACATTGAGCAATCAAAGTAATCAGAGTTACCAGACCATTCAAAGTACTAATACTAGTATTCCACCACATACTCAGACAGGAAACATAGGAAGATCTATGGAAGATGAGATGAGACTCCCTATCTTTAGGGGAGATGGATCTAAAGATCATGATCAGCATTGGTTTCTGTGTGAAGCCATATGGAATATTAAAAATGTCACTGAAAAAGTTGTTAAAAGAACCCAATTTAGTACTACCCTTCGAGATCGCGCACTAAGTTGGTACATGAAGCTTATCCAAGGACTTGCACAGCCTAAGACACTGAATGAGATCAAAAATGCATTTATTGTAGAGTTCAAGAAACCCAAGTCGGAGTCCCAATGTATTATAGAGCTGAAAGAGATCAAGTAGAAGGTAGCCGAACCCATTTGGGAATTCGATCAAAGATTTAAGACCTTAACATGCCGACTGACTTTTTAGATCCCAAATGAGTAGAACAAAGAATGGTTTATTGTTGCCCTCTTACCACACATTAGAGTTCCTTTGATGTAGAAAAAGATTTCTTCACAGGTTGAGGCACTGGAGATCGCCATGAAGATAGAATCAACCCCTATGGGAAAATCTCGCTCAGGTATGAGTCAGATCTTGAGTCATCTAACTAGTTTGTCCCTACAGGTCGAAGATATGAAGAAAGACAAGGGAAAATATAAAAGAGAAGACACCTGGTGTGTCATATGCAGATCAGAGGGCCATGACAACGAAAATTGTCCCCTATTCCATGAATACTTGGCCTCTGGAGCTCTGAGTCCTTTGAATCAAGTCACCTTACCCTGGTGCGAGGTATGCCGAAATAGACACCGTACTGGTGAGTGCTATTCCATGAAAAAATATGTTCAGACACCCACAAATTTGTATTACACATTCTATAGTAAGTCAGTAGGGCATGATGATAGGGATTTTAGGGCCTATGAACTCATGCACGAAAGGTCAAGAGATATATATAGGATTTAGGACGAAGCACAACAATAAGGAAACACTACGCAGTATAACTCTCCAGGAAGAGAAAAGTTCAATCCTCATGGTGGATTCAAAGGACGAGGACGAGGAGGAGGTATGGGTCAAGGCCGAGGATAGATCATTTGTTATAAGTGCGCACATCCAAGACACTTGGCAAGGGACTATCAGAACCCTTGCACTACTTGGAGCTATTGCAACTCCTTCAAGCATGTTATTGAAGAATGTCCACCATTGCTGGCTAAACTTCAAGAGAAACGAGGACCTCAGTAGAACCCACAGATACAATTGATCAAAGTTGAACCTCGTGGAGAACACCCTAGAGTCGTTGTTATTACTAGAGGAGGTGTTGTTATAAGAGAAGACAAAATGACCCAAGGGAAGACTACAGAAGATTTAGGAATTAGGAAAGTTGCAGAGAACACCCAAACCTTTGATGCAAAGAAAGAAAGACAAATATTTGAGGAAGCAAGAAAAGAGTTCAAAGGAGACCAAGGTTCTTCATCAAAGACACAACCAAAAGTAAGAGAGTATGGAATGCCTCATGCATTTGATCGGTTTTCTTCGCCAAGAGAAGTAAAAAAGGTAAGCAAGATCATGAAATTTCTATATACTTGTGTTAAGTTGATTCAATATGAGAGTGCTATCCAAGAAATACAGAATTTAATTAGACGGTATGAGCTAGGAAAAATAGACCCCTTACTGAATAGGTTAGTACACCAAATCACTAAAAAGAGAAGGACAAATGAGGAATTACACTTGAACTCTCAAATAGGAGAATATGATATAGACTATGTGGACCTCGACTTAGGATCGAAGGTCAATGTCACAACGAAGAAAACTTGGGCGCCGATGGGAAAACCTAAGCTGAGTTATTCCCTTATCATGCTCAGGATGGCTAATCAGCAAGTTGTTAACCCCTTTGGATGATTGGAACATGTCCCTGTGGACATCAATAGAGTAAGAACATTTGCATATTTTGAGGTAATTGAGATAGTTGATGACGACTTCCCTTACCCTGTGCTGTTAGGAATTGATTGGGCCTTCAATAATTCCATTGTGGTTGATTTAAAGAAGAGACGTATGACTTTTGAAAAATATGTCTTTAGGTTCATTGCACCCTTAGATCCAGATGAAGTTCAGTGATACACAGAGCCCATTAGAGAAGAATACCATGCATATGAACTGGAAAATACATACAAATTAACAACCAAGAAACATGATTACATTAATCCTATGGCCGATGGAAACCTAAGCTAGAAAAGTGATGACACATGTTCATCAGACTCAAAAGAAGCACTGGAGAACTGGCATAATAAAATGTATTAGGTATCTACAAGAAGATGTGCTAGACTAACCATATAAGTTCATTGGATCGGCACAACAGTAAGTAACCTACCCACCTTTGATGGTCTGGATCCTTCAGAAACCTTCTTGTCATAATTTGAAGAAATTGTACCAATGCAACAAATATTGTTGGCGATGGATGAGGCCCTAAAAGCAACCCCAAAAAGATGGTGGGGGACATGCAAAAGCAATATTACAGACTGGGTACAATGTCGTACCTTGATGACAATGCAGTTCTCATCACAAGTAGAAGGCTATGAAGTTCGATACACAGGTCGAAGCTACCCAAAGGACCATGTGTGAAGCTGTGAGAAATCCTGGAGAAACGTTCTTCAAGAAAAGTGGGTACACAAATTCATCAACACACTGGACATGACACCTATCAACTGGTACCTTCAATCCGAGATGTGCCTCATCACTACAAATTGGAAAGGTATGACTCAGAATTTTGTAACCACCTTCTTATTTGAAAGTCAATATCCTTTAGTATATCAAGCATTACAGATTGTGAGATAGAAAGTATTCAAGGAGACATCTAGCCTTCCTTTGGAATAAGAAGAGGACAAATGGACTACGCCTCTCCAGAAACTACAAGGCTGTTACAACATCAATGTTGATGAAGACAATGATTCGAGCAAGGTGAACATTACAGAAATAGAAGGTCAGAGAGATGTGAAAGGACTAGGAGTTGAGCTACCATTCATTGGACATCCAATTAAGATTAAGAAGGTCAATATTGGAACAAAACAGACACTGAATCTTGAAAATGTTGGAGATTATTGGGATGTTGCCACTATTGACAAGATCACAGAATTACTGCATGAATATCAGGACTTGTTTCCAACCAAGTTCACTGATATGAAGGGAATTAAAGGGCCTATGGGAGAGATGAGGATCCCTTTGAAGCCAGAAGCAAGAGCAGTCAAGGACTGTATCATAACTACAACTGCGTGCTTCATATTTGATGACATCATAACTAGGTTTGGATGCCCAAAGATCCTTATGAGTGATCAAGGCACACATTTCATAAATAAGACTATTGAAGCCTTGATTGAGGAATTTGTAGTCCATCACTAGAAAATCACACCTTACCATCCACAAGAAAATGGGACCATTGAATCATTCAACAAGATCTTGGAAACAACGCTGATGAATATTTGCAGTGTGAACAGGGATGACTGGGATTTAAGAGTACCAACAGTACTGTGGGCCTATAGAACCACTTGGAAGAAGTTAACAATGCAGACCCCTTTTAAGTTAGTATATGGTCTCGAAGACATTGTGCCAATGGAATATTTGGTACCAAGCCTAAGAATTGTTTCATTTACAGACATGGATGACACTGGCACTGTTCAAGAGAGGCTTGCACAGTTGGTCAAATTGGAAGAAGACAGATTTTTTGTAGGATTTCATCAGTAGGTATAGAAGGAAAGAGAGAAGGCCTATCATGATAGGCACATCAAGAAGAAGGCATTCAAACAAGGTGATCTAGTACTAGTATATGATAGTAAGTTCATCAAGCATACTAGGAAGTTTAGAACACATTGGCTCAGGCCATATGAGATCGCTTATGTTACAGAAGGAGGAGTTGTGCAGTTGAAGACTTTAAAGGGAGAATGGAAGGAAGGATTAGTGAATGGGAGTCGGTTGAAGTTGTACCATGACAACCAACTGCTTAGAAGCTCTCAGTAAAAGCATGAATAAAAGGGTATAGGTACCAAGTGCAGTTGAAACTGGGTACCAGACACAGAAAAGACAGTCTGCACAAGGAAGGAGAGGAGGCATAGAGTAGAAAGAAAAGGTTGCACTGCGTAGTCTGAAGTCAAAGTAAAACAGAAAAATTAGATCTGAAGTGCCTTGGGACGAGTCATAGGTGAGTGTTGGGGGGATGTTGGCCCTTGGTTAGGGAAGAAAGCAAAGAACAAGGGAGAAAAGGAAAAATGATAACTTTGTGGAAGACACGGTGACTGTTACTCGGTCGAAGTGAGAAAAAGAGAAGAAAAGATGGAGTGAAGCCCGAGAATGCAAGTCGTTGGATGAGGAGATCGAGGATGAAAAGTCAACAAGGAAGAAGGACCATGGATGACTCAGCAAGAAAAAAAATCCACCGTTAGATTCTTTGGAACACCGCGCGAGAAGGAAGGAAAGACAGGTTGGTAAAGCCCTGAAAACACAGTTCAAGTTGACCTAGGGTTTTATACACCTAGAGTTTTGGTATCTAGGGTTTTGACACCTAGGTTTTATCCTAAGGATGTCGATGAGTGATTGTAACGTATAAATAAGAACCTATATGAGGGAAGAGGGTTCGTTCGGGTTCGAGGTTGTTGGATCTAGTTGTATTGTTTAATATGAGTGATTATTGTTGTGAGAGAGAGGAGTGCTAAGTGAAGAGCCTTCTGGTATTGTAATATTTTTAGCTAGATGTAAAGATCAACCCTGCAGCTGGGTGCATAGGGAGGGGAGAGATAGAGAGAAGAGAGGAGATCTGTTGGTTAAGAGCGCAAATTAGAACTGTATGCTTTCATCTTAATATATCATAAAGCACGGTTATGTGGATGTAGCCCTAGAGAGAGGGTGAACCACATATATCTTGTGTCATGTGTGTGAATGATGCTCTGTTCTTTGTCATTGATATACTGTTATTTCATTGTTGTTTTAGATTAGATCTATAGTTGTGCGGAGTAGATCTAAGTTGATAAGTGATATATGCATTCTGTGTTGCTCGGGTAGTCGATCCACTTGATATTACCCTTGGTTGTAGACATCTCTATCCTGCAACCCCTCATATCTGCTTTGGGTGAGACTGCATCTGCCTCGTAGGTGTTTCCGAAAGGGCCGGTAGCTAGGGCTTGTTGGTGCGCTCTTGGAAATTTGAACCCTGGGTCTTCCCCTATTCCAACACGTTGGTTGAGAATTAAACCTCTCATCATTTTTTTATGAAGGCTTCCAATTCATTTGTGCAACCTTGTGCTTTAGGGGGAAAGGGTTGGCTAGAGGTCCACTTCATTTTCCAACACGCTCCTTTTCTTTGGCCTTTTAACGTGTCTATTTCCTTTTCACTTCCTCGAGCACTAGAACTGGTATTATAGCATGAAATGTCCATTTAACCACAATTATGATGTTTCATGGTCGATTCAAACCTTCTTAAGATGCATGTCTTCCTCAAATATTGTCTTTATTTTGAAATGAATATATATTTTCATGATCAACTATGGATAACCTTTGTGAAAATACTCACCGTAGTAATCCGAAAATGAAAATGAAAATTTGTCTGGGTGTTTGAGATTTCTCCATGAGTATCATCCATTCTAGTTGTCGGGAGACAATGTAGACTTGATCCTGAATGTTGGTTTGTCTATTGGAGTTTTTCCTTTCGGGAAACAAATAACTATAGCATTAACAATCACCCATTCTTCCTTAGAAAAAGTGTTCTTGAGAGACCTTTGCTTGATCAGTGTTAGTGAAATCAAAGATCATTGTGATTGAATTATTAAAGGCAAACTGACACTTAGTGACCTATTCCTCAAGGATAATAATGTCTCCTATCAAGGAGTCACAATCAATTCAATGATTATGTTCAATAGACACAATCCTTAGCAAGGTTGTGAATAAACGATGTAATTTCTTAAATCTAATCTCCATCTTGGCCAAACTGTAAATCATTCCCCAAAATATATTCTTCATCATTTTGGGGTAACTGACTACCCAACTATAAATGTCCAGGTAAATGTTGCTGAGACAAGTGAATTTTTCAATTGAACCTCTCAGAGAATTTATGCACATGGTTTCCTCATGAAGATGGAGGAAAAACAAGATTAAGAGAAACTTTTAGTTAGAGGAAAACGAAAAGTATTAAATACAAAACAAGAAATATTTGATGAACAACGACTTGAACTACAAACTAGACTAATTACAGCAAGTGATATTTATTTAAGAAATTAAAACAAAACAAAATCTACGCTAAAACTGGAAAAAGCATCAACATCTAAATTATGAAAGAATAAATCAAGTGAAAAGAACTATGTTAATCATATTCCTAACCTAACCTATACTGGTTGAAAGAAGGCTACATGTAAGCATAGTGCCATTAAATCCAATCGAGTAACTCCAAACCTATGATCGCATATTCATTGAAGGCCAATTGTAGAGAATGAAGCAGTGAGGGTTGAAAAATTGGAAGAATTGATTCAAGTAAGTTTCCACTCAGCAGGTCAAATTTGGAAATGTTATTGTTCATGTGAAATGTAGATGTGTAGGATTCCTCCAACCAAGATTAAATTGTAACGTAAAATTTAAAATGATTGTTATTTTATTGTTGGAAGGAAATCGACAACGAGATACATACTTGATGAGGCTTGTGAATGAAAATTGCATGCAACGTACTTTGTAAGGTAGTCTCGGAGTGGGTGGTATTGTTCATCCCAAGGGTAGAAGTAAGACAACAAGCACTTGACATAATCATCGATTGAAATTGGAGTGTCTCATTGTCAATGTAGATCTCCTTGGGTTCAAATTTCACATACTCCACATGCTGAGAGGAGAGATAATGGTGAATTGTCTGAGGGAAACATTGAGTGAAAGATAGCTCCAAAGCCTCTCCTATGAAATCAAAGAAATCATGTGAGAAGTGATGGATTATTGGGATTAAATCCACGAATAAGTGATGTATATGTTCCTGGGGAGTAACATGTAATTCTAGAGCATATTGAGGGATAACATTTTCTGGATTAACTCAATGTTTCTTGTATTTTTCATGGTGATGGGTTGTTCATTTGTTGTGATTTGTTCGTAAGGATCAACAAACTCATGGTGCTCTGCATAATTCATATTTTCAGTGATTAACATATGTTCATCAAGGCCAGAAATATGAGATTGTGTAGGATCAATGAGTGATAGGTTGATGCTTTCATTTAATTCTATAACTGGAAAGTAGTCATCGAAAATAGGGACACAAAAATAAGATTGTGATTCACCATGTTCCGAAAATTTGAATTGCAAAGTATTTTAAAATCAATGCATTCCAGATGAATTATTTTTAAGGATGAGTTCTTAGTCGATCAAGGTTGGAAACTCCTCTTGATCTGGTATGTCATTAAATGTTTCATCTCTAAAGGAGTAATGTGAAGAGTGTGTTGTATGATAGACATATGGTTGCTTGTGTATGTGATCAACGTCAAATAGATTTGTATAAAGGGAATGCAAATCTTTAGATTCTAAAGATAATGAGATTTCTACAGTGAGGGATTCATCATAGACCACAATATGTTCATGATTTTCTTAAGGGGGATTGTTAAATAGTTCACACTTCGAGTCTATGGGGTCTAGGATTACTGATAAATATTTTGTTGTAGTTGTGTTGGGGTGCTGGTTGGATATTATGTCCCTTATATCATTTGTGGTCGGATCTAAATTTTTTGAATAGGATATGGCTTGATCGTTTAGATCACATTCTTTATAAATATAGATGAGATATGAAAACCAATCGAATATTTCTTGGCCTGAGGGTTCATCAATTTTAGGAAATCTACAATAAATATGCATGACTCTTCGAAATAAATAATTCTCATATTCATTCCTTAGACTATGGAGTTTTTCTCATCCATCAACATGTTCGTCATAAACTTAATTTTCATGAGCAGTAATAAAAATTTCCATGAATTATTTCGAGCTATAAATTGATTTTTTTGGCAATGTATTAAACCAGGATTTAATTCGCCCTTCGAAAGTGAGGATGAACAATCAACATGTTTCATTGTCATGAATAATCTTAATATTTCATTGAGTGATGTCAAATTGATCAAGATGTGTGAATCCAGAGACATTCCCTTCACCATCAAATTTTGGGTTTGACAAGAGATTGATTGTCTTAATTGGAATGCCCTCAGTAGGTCCCAAAAGACTTGAAGGGTTATTCCATATAGAGGTATGGAGAGGAGTCATGGGATGGTCATGATTTAAAATGAAATGACTCCACATGGGCAGGCTTTTCATCTGGCCCTCCTTCTAGTTCAAATTCTGTTGAAGGGTCTAAATTCTCCCAAAAAAAGTAAGGGGTTACCCTCGGTAAGAAGTACCAATTAGACCTATAATTGTTTGGAATGGGGAATCCATCCAGATTCTGGCCCGACAACGATTGTTGTTTCGGTTCTACCGGTTGCGGCCTGGTCCACCGATGAGGGTGAGTGATGGGTGATTTTTCAAACAGAAGATGTATATGAATACTATCTAAATGAAGACCTAATCTAATTCTATTCTACCCTATCCTATCTAGGAGAAAATTAATGTAAGTAAATGAGTTGTGGAATGAAACTAACTCTACCAATAGCTTCACCCAGATAGTTGAAATGAAGAAATAAAGTCAAATAACACATGCACATGAATACATAACCATAATAGTCTAAGTCACTATATCACATACATTAGAATCTCATTCAATGAGAACATGTAATACAAGAAAGAAGGACAAAACTGCAAGAAGACATATATTGCATCAAAATAGTCCATAAAAAAACATGCTCTTACAACCCATGTAAACAGAAAACATTATGCTTGAAATAGTTCGCAAAAAAACAAAAACACATGCAAGTCCTTCTCTCAGTCAAATGTTGTCCCTGAGGGCTTCTTCATATTAAAATTTTTAGCAATAGTACATAAAAACTCTTGGGACAACTCTCCAATTTAAGTTGATACTATATTCTCGAAGTAGTTCGGAGGTGTATGATGTTTGAAGAGCCAAAAGCCCTTTCTTTGGGTTCTATTCTAGTATTTATTGAGGTTCAATAAGACCTTTATCCTTTCATCTCCCTTTGTGACCTTTCATCTTCCAATGATTTTACTCATCCACTTTGTGATGATGAGTAAAAAGGACAACGATTACATTTCAAATTTGTCTCCTAGCGCTGGTGAGTCGTCATGGATTTCATCCATATGTGCCTTGCACATCCTGAAGTTTGGCCTTAGGAATGAGGGAATCGGTAGTGGTAGGGTTCAAACACCTTCTTCAATATTATGAGCTTCATTCCCCTCACTGCTTCCCATTTCTATAAAAATCAACATCATTTTACTATTTTATTTTCTTTGGTTGTGGATCGCATTGCAAGAGTGTGTCTCTCTTTGGGAATTAGTACCTAACATCGTTCAACATATAGTAGATGAGACTAAATACAAATAAACCATAAATACTAATAATTAGAATGTGTATTAATGAGAAATAAAATAATCAGAATGTCAAGTAAGCTTCCCTCAATTAAATCCCTGGTTCGTCCACTCATGATTGAGGTGTTGTGTTTTTCTAGGTTTCCAACAATGTACTATATATTAATATAAAAATAAGTATTCCATGCGTTATTAATTTCTCAAATCATATAGCTAGGAAGTTGTATATCTCAGAAATACCCTTCCAACAATATAACAAATGTACAAAATAGACACCCGATTCAAACATTATGGTTGATTTACGAGAGGAATTTTTTTAATTTCGAAGGAGTTAGTACTAACTCCTTTGACCTGTTCAAAGTGTTTTGAACTAACTTCTCTGATATGTATCGGAGGAGTTTGTTATAAATCATATGATATGTATCAGATGAATTGAAGGGAAATATTCGAAATCACTTTAGAGGATTCAAATGTAACTTCTCCTTCCGGGGAAAGCAAAATTGGAAAAAATTCAAGTGTCGAATTGGAAAGAGAAAATGAGAGCTTGAGTTCGAAAGCCCATAACTTCTTCATATGATGCTCAATTGAGGTGTCGTTTTTTGCAACACGAAGAAAAGAGAGAGATGATTCTATCAAGATAATTGAACATGGTGTTCCATCATTTGAGTGGATCCATTTCTAACGATGGACACGACTATTGAGGCTTTCTTGGTGGGAAATCATAGATGATCACTTTGGCAATTGGACCTCGAATTTTGATTCTGTTAGTTGCATTGGGATCATACTTGAATAATATATACAGTAGGCCTACTTTGGTGGTGCTAAATACACTTTGAATAATACCCAAAATTTGTGCTCAAAGGTGTTTTCAATGGAAGTATGTGCCCCGCCGTTCTTGGTATTGCTTCACCCAAATCCAGTTCTGTCAACTCCTAAGTCATATACGATATGTAGGCTCTTATATAATTCATTGAAACTAAGGTAATATGTCATGGGAGTAGAAATATAAATCCATCAAAACAACCAACTAACATTCGATGCGTCTGGCACTATGTAGGACTTGGGAGAACCAATTTTTTGTCGAGATGCATTTCAGAGATAGTGCAAGACCTACATATGCTTCAGTTAACCCATACGATGATATGTAACACTTTCGTGCTCATGGTTAGACATAAAATAAAGAGGTGCAAATAAAATATGATGTGGTATGTGAAAATGAGCTACTAGCGACACTGAAAAAATTGATTATGAATGCAGTCTAGAGTGGATCAGGTGAGATAGGAAATCAATGACCAGTTTTTTATATATGTGTGGATATTTTAGTCATTGATAATTGTAAGGAGATAGACTGATGAGTGCAACAAGATGGGATATGAGTTGGGAGGGGGACGAGATAGGCCTCAAGATGAAAGTGGGATGTGTTGATCGAGTTAGCGTTGGTGAGAGGGAGAAAATCATCTTTGATGCACTTGGAGACGATGAGGGGTCGACATCCTTCAGCTGATGTATCAAGGACAAGAGAGGAAAAATTATCAACAGGCAATGCATCGGGGACGAAGAGGAAAAATTTGATGATATGTAGTGCAATGAAGCGAAGGAGAAGGATGTTTTCGAAATGTGATACAACGACGTGAGTGGAAAGGGGTCGGCTGGTGAAAGGTGTGTGTGTAGTGAAGATATTCATGTTACCAATGCTAGTGAGATGGAATTTATCATGCAATAATTGTTGACAACGAAGATGTGTGTCGGTGAAGTTTGGTGGAAGTGAGATAGCACGTCAACCAAGTTCAAAAGGAGGTGGATGATGTATTGTCAAGAAAATCAATGGTGTGTCAATGAAAAGGTGGAAGAAAGATGTGCGAGTGGGTAGACTATGTATCAACACAGGAAGAGGGTACTCATTGAAGTTTGGATCATCGGGTATAAGTGATCCGAGGAGGAACCAGAAGTGGTAAAGTGAGGTAGGGTGAGGAGAACTTGGGCATAGATATTTACACGAGGGAGAGAGTGCTAGGGTTCCAGTTGGGAAAATTGAAGGGGGGACCAATTTATTGTTTTGGAGAGAGGCTAAGAAAATAAAATTGGGAGGCTCTTGTGCAGGCACAACAACACACCAAGATTCAAAAAATGCACGTTGTGGTCTTTACAGGCCTGCAATTTGAGTGATTCAAGTTTCTGAGGGCGCCATACATAAGTTTACACCTATCTGCATATTTATATTTTCATTTGAAAACATAAAAGTGGTTATTGTGTAAAAGAGACAAAGTCTACCTTGTAAATTAAGAGACCAAAGCAGTAGAAAGTGACCTAATGGAAATGTACACCCATGCTTTATATAGCTCCAAATTTAGTTATCTAAGTTTTGAAATTGTTAGTCTAGCATTTGGGAATTAGTTTTGGCTGACTAATTGTGATAAGTCTAGAATTTGAGGGACCTTGAGTAGGCAACCAGTTACATTTGGAAGATTTATTTCTGGTGTTAATTATAAATTTTCATTTTTCCTAGGAATCTCATCAAGCTTCAATTTCTATTTCCTTTTAGTTGGAATCCTTCTCTTTGTTTCGCCATCTCTAGTTTTTACAGTTTAGAATATATTTGTAAAATAAATTCTACTATTGGTGTTGATTCTATTTCTAGGCCAGATTTAGCAATCATGGATCTAGAGGGATTTTCTTCTACTAAATTGGGTTATAATATTTTCTCATGTTTGGTCATTCCTCATTCATTTTGGATTGTTGAGGTTCCCAACATGGCCAACAAAGACGTCAAGGAAGTTTGAATAATCATGTGAAGACATGAAGAAAGTATACATTTCAATAGGAACATCTTGCTTTCAATCTCTTCAAAGGTGAATGAAATTGAGCATCATTGCATATCCCAACATGAAAACATTATGAATATGTTGGTTCACCAAAAGTAGATGATACAAATTCTAAAAGTTGATTGCAACATGCTTAGGAATCTGGTTTTGAATCTCCACAAGGACACTTTGTTTACAACTTCCAACAATCGGGCATATGATAATTCGACACATGTAGACTTTATATGAAGAAACATCCCACCAATTCAAGGATCCAAACTACATTGAACAATAGAATTCTCCTCCCTCTAACATGGGTCAAGAGGAAGTATATAGTAGTCATGTATTCCATTGAATTTTATGTATTTCAAAGTTATTAGATTTCTAGAAGTTTTTGTTAAGTAGGCCACAAGTCAAAATACTTAGAATGTTTTCCATATAGTTTGATTTAAACTACTTTTTGTAGAAGTAGAGAATTTCCTAGTTTTGTTTTCTTGAGCACTGAACGGTCTTATGTAACCAGTGTTAGATTTTCTACATTCCCCTTATTAATATAATACTATTGCTCTGGTTTTAAAAAAAGGATGCTAGGACGCAGACAAGAATGACAATTGGGAGTTGAAATCGATGTTGGTAAGCAAAAAGTAATGTTATGAACATATTCAAATGAAAATTGGGATGTAGAAGGATGTTAAAACATAGTTGTGATGAAAACAAGGATGCAAAAGAAGACACAAAGGGATGCAAAATTGAGATGTGGAAAAAATCAATTTACTCTTTTTTGAGAAAACAAAATACTCTAAAAAATTTAATGCACTAGTCTATATCCATCTTAATCCCTAATCTATCAAACATTGAGAGGGCTCAAATCCATGGAAGTGAAAACATTTTATCAAATTATTTCACTCTAAAAAAGGAGCAATCATCAAATTTATAGAAGAGAAAAAATTTCCTCAAATTTTTCTCTCTGAAAAAGGTTTTCACTTTCCAAGAAATTGGTAATCCATCTTCATGCTTAATAGATCCAAGGCTAGATGGATCTAGACTCAGTGGCCTAGTATTTAAGAACATGTGTTTCCTTCTTGGAGGTCATAGATTCAAATATAGAGGGAGGTATGATATGTAGAGTTGTAACATCCCCGTTTATAATCCCCATTTTACTGATGTGTAATTAAATACGATGTATGGCCACGGGCCCAAATAAGTAATTTGTAAACATTGTATATGATCATAATAATAATATAAATGTGATGCTAGTTGTGGGTGGAAACTGACAGAGTTATTGGGGGATAATTTTCCACAAGAGAGGGGAATGTCTAAGAATGTCTAAGAAATGGGTCCAAGGTAGGGGGGGGGAGGAGGGGGGATTATTCATGGATATTATTTCCAACCCACTTTCCTAAAATGATTACGTTGATTGAACCTTTCTAATTTCCTTTTAAGTGTATGAGATCCCAATCATTAAAACATGTAAGAGGAGTTGGTGGGAAAAGTCACATCCCATATTTATGAGAACATGGGGGCTAAGTACAATAAACCTTAGGGAATGTGAGTCAACTCTCATGGGTAAAAGATAAATTTGAGTGGCCATTGTGGGATTGCATGAAATATTTGGTGAAGCAAGGGAGTGGAGAGAATTGGAACTTGAAGGCAACCATAGTAAGTGTTGTGGGAAGCTTGTTGGAGCTCATGTTGCATGAAGAGGAAGGTTATTAGGCCTGTAGAGAGGGAGATTTTGTGTGAGATATTTTCCTTTGAACAATGGGTTGTTTTGTTACTTTTCTTGGGGAAGCTAACATCCCTTGAGTCCCCAGCAATAGATATTCCTATCCAACCTTGTTTTGGAGCCCTGGAGGGAGAAGGGAAGGCTTGAGGGACTATGTGCAATGAAGGGAGATCCCAATTCCTTGGGTTGCATAGGTTGAGAGGAAGAGAGTTGGAGGATTGGGATAGTTGTTAGAAAACTAGTTAGTTGTGGGAGTGAATTGGGTTGTGAGAGAGACACCCTCTTTTGTAGAATCACAGCCCCAACTCGGCGGTGATTTGTTGTTGAGATTTAGAGTAGAAAATATACGATTGGGAGGAACTTTCATCCCTTGCAGTCAGTTTCTCATTTGTTGTAAAAATAAGTGATTGTATCTTCATTTTATCAATTTTGTTCATGTGCTTTTATTGTTGTGTGTGAACTCTGATTTTTAAGCTAATATATGAGGTTGTGTATGAGTTTTAATCAATTACATTAATGTTGTTAATTATTTCTTCTAGATGCATATGTTTTTAATTGCTATTAGAGTGCATTTACTTCATGGTATTAGAAAAAAAATTATGGGTTATGTAGTATGGAAACTACAAGAGCTCCTTGTTGTGCAAAGGAGTCCCTTGTAAAAAAAACAAGAGGGTCTTATATGTCAATTTGGCATTCGTATAAACAATTTCATTGCCATCGTTGAGGGGTGTATAACTCAAGTGGTTGGGAGGTAAGTTTCATACTATCCACACCCAAGTACAAGTACCTAATGAGACATTTGGCTCATTGTGATTAAGCTATAAGGGTAGGCATCCCATAGGTCATGTGGGACCCCCATGGGTACATATTCATATGTCTCGGCCCTTGTGATCCAAGTGGATATTAGTGGTCTCCCACCTCTTCCACTGAATCGATGGTTCTCTATCTTCTTGGTAGTTTTTCTATGGTTTTTCAAGTCCCAAACGTGTGGGGTTGTTTTGAGGCCCTAAATGGTGGTTTTTGGACATTTGGGGGGCTAGTGTTATAGCAAGAATTGCTTCACCCTATGCAAACTTGTAGAGAGGGACTTTTTTTTATTTTTCCACATATACGCACCTTACCTATTGTACAACATGCATATAAATAGGTTGCACCACTACAGCCCATGTACATTGAGATTTGTGTCCAAAATTAAAAAATGGTGTCGGGTTTCCATGTCACGTCACAAGATCTATGATCCTTGGCCTTCCATATACTGGAAAAATTCCAACTCGACCCTTTAGTTCCACTTGAAGGCTACAAATGGGCCAAATCCAAGCTATGTAAAAGAGGAGAAGAATTCAACTTTGAGAGCAAAGTTACTTTGGAGAAATTATTCACTTCATATTGAGTTTACATCCCTTTGTCCTTTAAGTCTGAACACATTGTTCAACCCCCAATATCTTCCCTACTTTTTTGAGAACCTCATTTTATCTCTTATATGATCTTGCATTTGGTGGATGATTGAAGTGGTGGAGGCCCAACTGAAAGGAACTTAGTTTCTCGGTTATGAACCGTGATGAAACAGAAGTTTGTAATTCATTCACTTCTGTTGATTACATTTTAATAGAAATACTTGTTTCTCGTCTAATTAATATCTTGTGAATATTTGAATTGTTATTCCATGGGCGTATTTGTTATGAATGTTGATGGATTATGCTATTGAATGTTCTAACATTATATATTATTACCATATGTTTGTGTTTCTTGGTTGATGAGGACTAGTTGCAGGTGTATTGTTTTGGGTCAAGTGCTCAATAGTGGACTTCATCGAACGTCTAGGCGAGGTAGGACTTTTATCTTGCCTTTCTATCATATTTGTTTATATAGAACACTTGAGATTAGAGTTGATTTCTGTAGTCATTTCCATCTGTTGTGATTTACCCCTATCCATGGAGAGATTCTCTTATTAACACAATTGGCGACCATACTGGGGATATAATCTTATTTTTCTAGGTTTGGAGTGTTTTTCTCCTTAGATTTCTCTTGTTTATAATGATTTTCCTATCGTATGATTTCTTTACAGACTCTGTTCACTCTGAGTCTGAGTTTCTTAGCCTTCTCCTTATCCTAGTTGTGTTTTGACACATATACACAGGTTGCTTCCTATCAGTCACGTATATACGCATGTTCTTCTTATTCAAGAAGCGTATATACATGTTTTTCCCTTGAACAGTCACATAAATCACCCTTTGTTGCTTGGTTGTTGGGTTTGATAGTTTTTGGGTAAGTTTTGATGATTTTCGAGTCTTGTTGGGTCTCTTTTATGACTGTTAAGTGTATGTGGAATGACAGGAAACCTTTCTTTGGTTGAATTTTTAGGTGGTTCCTTTCTCATCATCCTTTTCATTTGATTGTCCTTGCATCTTGGGCTGGGTGTTTTTCTTCTTTATATCCTACTTGGTTTGTTTTTGTTTACACACAGTAGAGTTTTTATATCATGTTGTTTTTCAGTCCTTGCATTTTCATTCTCTTATATTGAAAATACAAAAATATTAGGTATTTTACATTATTGGCATTTTGATCTCTTGAGTCTTTATCATTAATATTAGTACATGTAAAGAAAGATTACATTTTATTTATAATTGCATAACTGAATTGAGAATTGCATTTTGAAAAGCATATCATTTATTGAAAATTGAAGTTAGGACTTTGCATTGTATTCATATTCATTTATTTTACTTGTTGACTCATAACATCACTAGTTTCATGACCGTGCCTTTTTTACTAAGAAAAGCCACTAAAAGTAATGCTATCATTTAAAATTGATTAGTAACGATTTTATTTTTCTAGCGTGCACAAACTAGCTTAGGATTTAGAGCCTTGGAATAGGATTTTGTGAGTAAACTTCTCCAAGGCTATTAAATCAACATATGTGTCTGACTAAGGGAGTGGAGAAATCCATTGTATAAATGGTAATATTAGGAGGCTCTTCTTACATCGGAGTTAAGCATGAGGTCATGTGAGGTTGGTTGAAGGGATATACCCCCGATACCTTCTTTGCGTTAGATATATTTCTATGGATCTATTCGTATATGGGGATCTTGCTAGTACCCTTACCTCTATGAGAGGCAATGCTTTCAAGGTTTCAAGCTTTGTTACCCTACCCATATGATGGACCTGACTTACGACTGTTCACATGTGCATCAGTTATATCGTGTTTTCTTAGTTACTTGACTTAGGTACCACATAGGTTACTTACAGGGGTTATTTTGCAAGTACCCTGGTTCAGATAAGGATTGGATAGCACACAGCCTTTATGGAGGATTACCTCTTCGAGGGGATCTAACCGACTAGTTGTTAAGCCACAAGGGCCCTTATAATTGATTCTAACAACTCTGATATTTAGCAGAGGAGGCTTAGGTCCCTCTTGGGCGAGGCATACCTAATTTAGAGAGGGAGGCCCCTTTTTAGCCACTTTATCATGTTTGTGTGCATACTGGCCTTTTGATTTTACTTTGGGGTGCTCTTTGATTATTAGTTGACCTTAATATTTTTTACCATACCTTGAGTTGTCATTATCATGGATAGTGGAGTTCTTGTGACTCCCTCCTTTACCACTACCCCCCCCCCCATGATGTTCACTCATTTCATGGGGACGAATCCGTCTGTTTTTCATAATGGTATGCAGAATTATGACACTCAATCCATGCCTTGGGTCTCTAATCATTTTCCCATTGATATGCCAAACATGCCTTCACCCTTACCATCCTCCTCCTTACCTGCTTATATGAATCCTAGTTTTGGGTCTAGGGGCATGATGACTCCACTGTCCATGTCTCCATTTGATAAGAGTCATGTCCCTCAATCAAATCTCACTATGGGGGGTTGGAATCTCCCCTCTTATGGATCCAATCCTAGCCATGATTTTTTCAGGAGCCAATGCTCAAATGGGTGGTTATTCTACTTATTATACCATGTCTGTGTATCCTTCATCTGCCATGTCATTTCCTATGAACACTTTTCCCATGGTGGGTCCCCATATATCCACTGGTATTTCATACAGAGGGAACCCGTTTTATGGTATGGGCTACCCTCTTCATGGAACCCCTTCACATGAGGGAAACATATATTCTCACTTCAATAATCCTTATTATACTTTTGTCTCTTCACAGAAATCTACTTCAGTGATGATGCATGTACAAACCACTATGGATAAATTAGGTGGAGGATACTACCTTTCCGGACAGGGACAGGGTGTAAACTAGGACCCTTCCTGGATTGCAATGTCTCAAAACCAGTCTTTCCTGGGACCTTGGTCTCAAATTCCACAACTCACCACTGCCACCAGTCCAGTCACTGCAAGTCATACTAGAATCCCATCACCAACCTCTACTAGTCATGTTGGAGATCGGTCGACAACCTCTACATGCCATGTTGAAGACCCACAACCATTCGCTGCTAGTCATGCTAGGGGCACCACTCTAGTCGCCATGAGTCATCATGACATCACATCTCTAGCCTCTTCTAGTCATGTTGAGAGCCTGCCACCAGCCATTGTGAATGATGTTGAGGGCATTCATACAATTGAGAAGCCTAGATGTGTCAGACGTAAGCCCAAGTTCATGTGTAGGATTTGCGAAGGAGACCACCTTACTCGTTTATGCCCTGCTACTGTTGGGATACCAGAAGCGTGGTCCTCACCAAGGGGCCCTTCGAGTTCTGAGTCGTCTTTGGTTTCCCAATACTCTATTTCACCTTTGATTGACATGGTATTCATTCTGATGTAATCATCACCTGACCACACTCCCATTTTTTAGGGTGATGCGTCTCCTAGCCTTGTTTTCACACATCCTATTCAACCAATGGTTGAAGAAGTGGTCATACCGATGCAATCTCTGGTCAATCAAATTCTTCTTTTGGAGGTTGATGTGTCCTTCAACCATGTCATTATCCTTTCTAGTATTGCACCTTCTAAACAAGAGAGAGTTTTACTCTCCCTGAGTACTCTCCCTCCAAGTCTTGGAGAGGTCCCATTTTACTGGGATTCTCTTGTGGGGTATCCAATGCCTCCTCCTATGCCCTTTCAAGTAAGAGATGTTATCTAATACATTGTGGAGAAGGTAACCTATGCTATCACTTTATCCTCCTTGACTTGGAGAGCTTTGGGTTTTCCCAAGATTATGTCAATTATTCGTAAGATACTGACGTTTCACAAAAATATTGCACGGGAACCTTGGCCTCCCCCATGACATGCCACCTAGAAACCCCCCGATGAGTCTGATTTAAGCTCTTTTCTGACTCGTCTAAAAAAGTGAAAATATTTTCAAGTGAGTTTGTCTCTTTCACACTCGTTAATTGGATTTGAAAGATCAAGAGTCTTAGTTAAGCTATTTTTCGTCTCATTTTTAAAAAGCGAAAAGATTGTTGAGTGAACTTGTCTCTTTCACACTCGTAAATTGGATTTGAAAGGACGTCTATTTGGTGCAAGTTTATCCATTTTTCAAACCAAGTAGACTAATATTACAAAAAAGGACATTTTTTGGCATTAAGTTATAATTACATCTCATGCCCTTGCTTGCAGTATTGAGCCTATTATCGGCTCTTGCTTTTGCGTTATAAGTCATTCACCTCAACAATTTGCATCCTCAACCAAGCAGAGCCTTGTTTATATCCTTTGTAGCTTGACACCCTATACCCAGGAGGAAACATTTCCTCGAGTGTCCATCTCCTGCATGCACCTCCTTGCATTGAGCATAGGTATGTTCCACTACTGGAACTAGTTTTTCTTACTTGTGACACTCGTTTCCTCCTATGTATCATAGCATTATTTTGACTATGAAAAAAAAAAGACAAGCGGGAAAGGAGTGTTATCTTATATTGGCAGCAATCGTGTTGCCTTTGAACATAGCACACAAATTTTGAGTCCACTTGTCATCAAAATTTTGGATTTAGCATGAACTTAGGAAGTTGAGCTCGTTACAGAGAGTTTACTCCTCTGACTGGTTACTCTTCTAGTCCCTATGGAAGTTTAATTGATGCCTCCTACATCTCAATGTTTCATCATTGAGTCTATGCTGCTAGAGTCTTCCATATGTCTCGTGATATTGTTCAAAGGATGTCTATCAACCTATGTCATACATTCCTCAGAACTCTTGACTTTGCATGTCAACCATACCCTTAGTTTGTCTCAGAATCACATGAAGTTGTAGTCCTATTGCGCACCCTCATCCTACTTTCCTCGTTGGTAGGTAACCTTGAACCTAGCAGTCGACATTTCATCATTGGTCACTGACTAGGTGGTTTCCCTTGTGTTTGATGACAAGACATCTATTCACACATTGAGATTCATGAAGTGTATTGGATTCCATTATCCATATTGTTGGTTTCCTCACCTTTGTCATAATTTTTCGTCATTGGTTGCTATTCAAAGGGTCTTTTTTGTGTACCGCTTGTATCTGGCACACGCAAAAGATGCATAGGGTCATTGGTTCGTGAACATGTTCTTCATTCGTTTTCCTCCAAATCATCAAGATCCTTCTTTGTACCTCATGTTGAATGATGAGAGATTCCTTAATGCTCTCCTTTCAATGGGTCTCCTTCCATTGACTTCAGCTCAACTATTCTGGAGATGAGACCAAGATTCCTATGAGTACCTAGAGGCTTCCAGTCATTAGTGGCAGGTTATCTTGCCATCGACAGCTAGGAATACATCAATGTCTCCTTATCGATGGATTCTACAAGTGTTCGACCATGAATCATTTATTCACACTTGTAAGAATGTACTTGGTGCCTTGATACCTACTTTCATCATCGGTAGGTTGTCTCATGTTTGTTAACAGTATACCTCAATGACCAATAATCAAATGAAGTTTCATTTTGTTCGACCTCAAATCCTTTATTCACATGATGTAGACTTGCACCTTTGGCAGATTGTGTAGAAGACTTTAAGACATCAGTTTATAGTTGCAACTTCCCTGAGTTGTTGCTACCTTTCATTGAACCAGTGCCTATGCGACTTCAATGATCATGGGAGATCAGATTGTACCACATTGTATACAGATATCTTCATATTGATTTTGAGACTGGTTTTATTGGGCCTTGTTCATGACTATGACAACCTTTGGCATGTTGCCACCTTTGCATTGCCTATTCATGGCCATGGACAATTGTTTGGTATATTTTCACATGGATCTGCAATGTAATTCAAATTGGCAGTCATGTGTGCAAAGTCAGTATAGATTGTAATGAGCAACTAGTTCTTCCAGTTGGGTCCCAATTACTCCACTTATGGGTCTTATAATGTATTTCGTCCATCGCAGATACTCCTCTGACCTCACACATTAGGGGCCATATGTTATAGCAAGTTTTGCCTCACCCTATGCAAACTTGCGGAGAGGGCCTTTTTCCATTTCCTTATGCAGACTTGAAGTCCCTTTTTGCAAATCTCAGAGCTAAAGACATTATTTTTCCACATATACACACCCTACCTATTGTACAACATGTGTATATGCAGGTTGCACCACTACAACCAGTGTACATTGGGATTTGTTCCCAAAATTAAAAAATGGTGTTGGGTTTCCATGGCACGTCACGAGATCTATGATCCTTAGCCTTCCGTATACTGGAAATGTTCCAACTCGATCCTTCAGTTCCTCTTAAAGGCTACAAATGGGGAAAATTTGAGCTATGGAAAAGAGGAGAAGAATTCAACTTTGAGAGAAAAGTTACTCTAGAGAAATTATTCACTTCATATTGAGTCTGAATCCCTTTTTCCTTTAAGTCTAAACACATTATTCAGCCCCCAAGATCTTCCCTATTTGTTTGAGAACCTCATTGTCTCTCTTATATGAGCTTTCCTATGGTGGAGGATTGAAGTGGTGGAGGCCCAGTTGGAAGGAACTTAGTTTCTCGGTTTCGAACCGTGCAAACATGGAAGTTTGTAATTCATTCACTTGTGTTGATTACATTTTAATAGAAATACTCTTTTCTCGTCCAATTAATATCTTGCGAATATTTGAATTTTTATGCCATGGGAATATTTGTTATGAATGTTGATGGATTATGCTATTGAATGTGCTAACATTATATATTATCACCATATGCTTGAATTTCTTAGTTGTTGAGGACTAGTTGCAGGTGTATTGCTTTGGGTCAAGTGCTCAACGGTGGACTTCATCGAACAGCTCGGTGAGGTAGGCCTTTTATCTTGTCTTGCTAGCATATTTGCTTATATAGCATACTTGATATTTGCAAGATACCAGATATATAAAATATGCAGAACAAAAATGAAATGCTAGAAATGGAAGAATAACAGTAAAATATCCAGCATAATCTTCACAATACACAGAAATGATATACGAAATAGCAATAGAAATAACACTTTGATTCAGATAGAAATGTTCACAGGCCTCTTAGAGGGGGAAACCTCCAGTCGAGCAGTGCTCTGTTACAATAATATCCAAGCTAGGGTTTTCATACCCTCGACCCTTATTTATACTAAATATGCATATTAAGAGAAGCATCTAGAGGAAGATCCTTCTAGAAGTGGAAGCTTCTATTAGGTCTTCTTACATCCGCCTTATTCTATTTTATTGAAAGGCCTTATTAATATTGACCTTTAT
>JZKD02S1868790.1:19894-42461 GCA_000966675.3 Picea glauca | reverse complement strand
GTATCATCTAACCACCTCGGGGCCCATAATACTTTTGGTATTTCATATTCTAGGGTTAGGGTTTTGATGTTTAGGGGTTTTTCCTCTTTGTATTTTAGGATTTATGATAAAAGGCTCTTTTCAACCTCTTTGTAATTAAATTGTTGCGAATGAGCATAGTCAACATATATTTCTCTTCAAAGATGAGCTACCACCATTCTAGTCAGTTTATGTTCTACATTATTTTGTTATTTTATTCTTTAATAGAAGTTGGGTTTCACTGTATTTATGTGTTCTCTGCTATATTTTTGCTTCTATCTCATTTCTTTCTCAATATAATATAGATCAATGGTATCATAGCAGTCTTCTCCTTGTTTTTTCTCGGTGCATGCCCCCGACAAGGTCAGGGTATAGAGAGTTGGGTTTTGAGATAGTTTCACTTTGGGACGATCTCTCTAGCTTTCCCAAGAAACCTCCCATGGTAGAAGAAAAGAGAGATTATGGAGTAGGATATCCTCTCAAAATATTTCTTGAGGAATCTCTTGCGTGACAGTAGAACGAGATGAGGGACAACTTCATTAAGATCCTTCGACAATTGTCAATGGCAGGTGATGCACCTTCAACAAGAAGCCATTTTGGAGGTGCAACACCCTTCAAGGTACAATTTAACGTTGATATCCCCTTATTTAAAGACCATATATATGTATATTCTTTGAATAAATGGTTGAATCAATTAGAAGGATATTACTTTGTTCAAAAAAATTCCGACACTGAAAAATATCACCTTATCTCTCCTTAAATCCCTCCCCCATGTCAAATGTTTGTGGGAATGTTATTGGAAGAGACATAACAAAGAAAAGTATATATAATTTGGGATGGGAACCACTTGGGTGGCCTTTGTTGATGCCATCAACGAGTAGTTCTACCTTGTCAGGAACTATGATGACCAGTACATCAGATGGACGATTTTAATTCAAGAAAGAGCTAGACGGTGTTGAAGTACACTAACATATTCCTTAACTTATGATCAGAGTTGGGTATTAGAGACTCTGAGAGAAACCTAGTTCTGAAGTATCGTAGTGGCCTACACAGGTGCATCCAAATAGAGATGGATTTCTTGTGAATATCCTCATTGGGAGCCACTTATTTATATGTTGTCAAAATTGAGCATAAATTTAAGCAGGGAAATAAGCGGGAGTTTGGGTCTACAAATCCACAACCTCACAAGGGATAGAGAAAGAAATGCCAACCTCAAGAAAACTATTCCAAGATGAAGTAAAGGAAGGGTAATGGGAAGATGAATAAGAACATTATAAAATGGTGTGAGCTCCACAAAAACCCCTAGCACAACACTAATGAATGTCACTCAAAATATTTATTGTTGGTCAAGCTTAAAGAAAAACACTACTACATTTGTCCCATTTTTCAACACCCATCCAACTCATCCTCATCTGGATTTAGAAAATACCACTTTCCAGTATTAGTTGAACCACTTTCATTTCACTCTCAATGTTATAACCATCTATCGGAATTGAGACGTAGGAAACTGCCATGTGGAGTGTGTGGAAAGGTTTGTATGAAACAATTGTTCATCACACATTATTGTCACCAGTCCAACAACAACATGACTATTGACATCGCGATGAATCTGTCTGCCACGTCGCATATACCATGAAACCGTCACTAGAGAACCCATTTTTATTCAACCGACGATGTCGGTCGTAACTACGACTTAGCAATGCCTAAGTAACATCATAAATATGACACTAATTCCATCGAAATTGTGACTTTATTGTCGACGTCCAACATCAGTGTAGCGACGGTTGATCATGCCCAGTCCATCGGTGATCCAACAATATGGAGAGACGAATTTGAAATATGCATGAAGCAATGTTCGTCAACATACATCGACGTGGCTATGCATGAGAGCTCCAAGATTTGAAATGAAATGTGAGGAATTATTGTGGGATTTCTGATGTCGGTATAATAAAATGAAAAAAACAAATCAAATTGTGTTGGACATAGGGAGAAAGTTGAGCAAGATGCAGATGAAAATGTTCTTGATATATGATCATATAGAAAATTAGTATTGTGGTTTCTATTGTTTCAAAAAACCCTAATTCAATTTGGTTTGAGTGTCCATAACTAAAAATGCACAGTCGCTTCTGAAATACATGTTTTGATTTTAAACTCTAATTTATGCCCTTGTGTAGAAATGCACATTAGACTTCACTGAAAATGCACGACCATGTATTAAACCTCTGAAATTTGAGTGGTTTAAGTTTCCGAGGGTGTCTTAGATAGGTTTACACCTATCAACATATTCATATTTTCATTTTCAAACATAAACATGTTTTGTAAAAGAGGTAAGGTCCACCTTGTAAATTGAGAGACCAAAACAATAGAAAGTGAACTAAGGGAAATGCACACCCATGCTTCTATATAGCTCCAAATAGAGTTATCTAAGTTTTGGGGTGAAGTTAATAAAATTCTAAATATTTATATATCATACATTGTGCATTATAAAATGACTAAGGACTTCTACCTTGAACCAAGATTCCAGACTTTTTGTAAAATGGAAGGTAAAACCGTATTATTGTAAAATGCATGCCTAGGACTCATATGACCTCCAAATTGAGTGGTTCCAATTGTGGAGTTTGGATTTTATCATTTTACATCTATTCATACTTCAATTGTGCATTTTGAAACCAAAAACCCTCTATTATGCCTAAATGCTAAAATTTTCCTTGTAAATGCAAAAAAAAACATAAAGGGAAAAATGCATAACAATGCATGAAAATGGGGCATGATGAGAAATGCACGCCCTAGGAAAAAAATCCATGTATTGTGTTGTTAATTTACAAGTTACAAGTTACAGGACTTTGGGTTTGTTGTAAACCCTAAAGAATGCATAGTCGGGTGATTTGTGCCCAGAATTTAGTAAAGGGTTGAAATATACATGAATGTTTGGAAACTGTGCACACACACTAACTAAAATGGAAAAATGAGTACTAACTACCTGCATCCATGAGCTCGATAAGGAAAGAGTTTGTACGGGAACATTACACATAGGCTAGTTTTTAGTTTCATTTTCATTGTGAAGACCTATAGAAATCATTAGAGAATACAAGGTTATATGACTGAATAATAATTAAATAAATAAATAGACATATCAACATGTACAAGACTCTAGAAAGACTAAAATGGAATACATGATTGAGCAAAATACTCATTTTTCTTTTAAACTGTAATTTATGCATTTGTGCATAAATGCATGATAGGCTTCAAATAAATTCATGTCATGGTATTTACACGCCTGCAATTTGAGTTATTCAAGTTTTTGAGGGTGTTTTACATAATTTTACACCTGTCTACATATTTAGATTTTCATTTTCAAACATAAAAGTGGATGTTGTGTAAAAGAGGCTAAGTCTACCTTATAAATTGAGAGACCAAAATAGTAGAAAGTGACCTAATATAAATGCATCCCATGCATATATATAGCTCCAAATTTAATTATCTAAGTTTTCTACATGGCAATTCTGCACAGGCCTGTGGGTAGAGTTGCAGATGGTACAACTCTACCCACAATCCTCTAGGCGGAGATGTGGCAACTTTACCCACATGGAAACTCTTCCCATAGGCCCATGGGTGGAATTGCAGATGATACAACTCTAACCACATACCTTTGGGAAGATATGTGGAAAATCTACCCACATGCTTATGGGAAGAGATGTTGAAACTCTACCCATAGGCCTGCGGAGAGATTTGTAGATGCTACAACTCTACCCATAGGCCTCTGGGCAAAGATGTGCCAACTTTTTCCACAGGCCTCTGGGAAGAGATGTCATAAATCCACCCAAAATCCCATGGGAAGAGTTGTAGATGCTACAAATCTACCCACAATCCTCTGGGCAGAGACGTGAAAACTCTTTGCAAGGGCCTGTGGGTAGAGATGTCATGACTCTTCCCACATACCTGTTGGTAGAGTTGTATATGTTACAAATATAACCACATGCATGTGGGAAGATCTAAAAATATTCCTACGAGCCTATGGGAAGAGATGTGGAAACTATTCCCATAGGCCCGTGAGAAGAGATGTGGAAACTATGGATACCATGGATGATTTCCCACATCTAAATCTATTTTGAGTGGAAGCAGTTCAAGGTTATTTCGCATAAATCACAAAGTTTCTCAACTTCCATTCTATACCAAATATGTATGACCATAAACAATGAATATGATTGGCTATCTACTATGAAAAATACAAGTTCACCATGGGAAAACTATATAATCTTTCCATAGATAGTATTTTAAACTAATGCATTATAGATCATAAAGTATAATTCATCCTTTTAGAGGTGCATGATAAAGAGAGAGGAGGGAATTATGGTGGAATGGAAACTACTAGATTGAAGTTTTTGTATGTTAGATTGTGGTAGTCGACATAATGTTAATATGCCATGGAATATGCAATGAATTGCAACAAGTGTCAACTAGTTAGTCACCCTTATGCCTTTAATGAGATTCCATTGCAACCCATTGTGATAGTGTGGAATTTATTAGTAAATAAGACATAAGAAATTAGATCAAAACAATAAACAAATATACAAGGTAATAAAATTTGGAGATCCTTTTAGTTTGAAATGAAAACCCCACATATCCAGAGAAAATCTAACTCAGCACCATTGCCCTAACCTTGTCCTTCAACAAATTTATTACAAATATCCAAATGATATTTACAAGTTTTCCCACAATACTTTGAACTAAGGGAAATGCATGCCCATGCTTCTATATAGTTCCAAATAGATTTGTTTAATTTTTTTGGTGAAGTTAATAACATTCTAAATCTTTATATATTATATAGAGTGCATTATAAAATGACTACGAACTTATATCTTGAACCAAGATTCCATAATTTTCCCACAATACTTTGAACTAAGAGAAATGCAAGTCCATGCACACACACTAACTAAAATGGAAAAATTAGTACTAACTAGTTGCGTCCATGAGCTTGATGAGGCAGGAGCTTGTACATCCGGATCACACATAGGTTAGTTGTTAGTTTCATTTCTACATCAATAATCAGAGAATACAAGGTTATATGACTGAATAATAATTAAATAAATAAACAGACATATCAACATGTACGAGACTCTATAAAGACTAAAATGGAATACGTGATTAAGTAAAACAATATTTTTTCTTTTAAACTGCAATTTCTGCATTTGTGCATAAATGCACGCCGGGCTTCAAAAAATGCACGTTGTGGTCTTTATAAGCCTTCAATTTGAGTGATTCAAGTTTATGAGGGAGTCTAACATAATTTTATATCTATCTACATATTTATATTTTCATTTGCAAACATAAAAGTCATTGTTGTGTAAAAGAGACAAAGTCTACCTTGTAAATTGAGAGACCAAAACAATAGAAAGTGACCTAATGGAAATGCAAACCCATGCTATATATAGCACCAAATTTAGTTATCTAAATTTTCTTCATGTTAACTCTTCCCACAGGCTTGTGGGCAGATTTTCCACATCTCTACCCACAGACATGTGGGCATAGATGTGGCAACTCTTCCTAGAATCTTGCGGGGAGAGATGTGACAACTTTTTCCATAGGCTTGTGGAAAAAGTTGTAGATGCTACAACTCTTACCCACATGCCTTTGTGTAGAGTTGTAGTGTCTACAACTCTACGCATAGACCTATGGGAAGAGTTCCACATTTCTTCCCACAGGGTTGTGGACGGAGTTGTAGATGCTACAACTTTGCCCACAGGTCTGTGGGAAGATCTACAACTCTTCCCACATGCTTGTTGGCAGATATGTGGCAACTCTTCCAACTAGTTAGTCACCCTTATTCTTGTAATGAGATTCCATTGCAACTCATTGTGATAGTGTTGATTTTATTAGTAAATAAGACATAAGAAATTAGATCGAAACAATAAACAAATATACAAGGTAATAAAATTTGGAGATCTCTTTAGTCTAAAGTGAACACCCCACATATCCAGAGAAAATATAACTCAGAACCATTTCCCTAACCTTGTCCTTCAAAATACCTACAAAAATCATCAGAGAATAAAAGGTTATATTACTGAATAACAATTTAATAAATAAACAAACATATCAACATATACGAGACTCTCAGAAGACTAAAGTCAAATACTTGAATGAGATTCTCTTGGTTTTGAGAACAAATTATTCTCTAATGATCAAGGCCAACCACATGAAGGTGAAAGCTCGTTTGACCCCTCCCCCCCTGCATCACTCTCAATTCCCAATACCCAATCTATATACTGAAAAAAATAAATTTGAAAGTAGAATAGTATGATTCATGCATAGAAAGTAGAAAAACACAATTTAAAGGTAAATGAAAGAAAGAATGTGTGTGCAACTATGTGGTTTTTTACATACAAAACATATAACATACATCCAAAAGAAGGTAGCAACAAATAGTATATATTAATATATTTTCATTAAAATATGTTTCCATTATACATGTTTCTCATAACATACATCCATAAGAAGGTAGCAACAAATCATATATATTAATATATTTTATCATCAAAATATGTTTCCATTATACATGTTTCTCATAAGATATACAATCACTTCTTTTTCTATTTTTTTAGTTTTCAGGAATATGTTCATTGGTTCATCCATGTCTTGATATGCTTCAGTTGTTGGGCCCTCTGTTGGTGTTGATTCAATATGCATGCTCTGATGTGTTATATGTCTAGTTGGGTACTGTCCACGCCATGCATGATGTTGTTGAGGGACCTCCACTACAATAACAAAAAGGGTTAAATTGACATGGTTAGTTATTATTCACAGAAGTAGTTCATTAATGCAAATATCATTACAATGTTGTTTACCAGGTTGACTAGTCAAGACCATTGGTTTGACTACCATGTGTTACTTCTATCGCCAAGCATTATAATCTATATGTTTTGCCATCAAAACAAGAAAAGTTATAAGTACACCATCTGCAAGTAAATATTAATAATGTTATTCATCCATACTCCTGATTTTATAGCCATAATACCATCATGGCCTAATAGTGCACCACCAAGAAAAGTTATAAGTACACCATTTGTAAGTAAATATTAATAATTTTATTAATACATACTTCTGATTTTATAGCCATAATACCATCATGACCTAATTGCACAACACCATCATCGGGTTGCACTCCATCGTCATGGTCGGGATGCACACCACCATCATCATGATGCACTCCACCATCGTAAAACTGCACTCCATTGTCATTGGGTTGCTGTCCACTATTGGCCTCATTATTGTTGTTTCTATCTTGCTTAAAATAGAAAGGCACGTTCATTTATGGGTGAAATAAATCGTGAATAGATTTTACAAGTATTCAATAATTAAAGTCCATTGATTTTCCTTACAATGTCATTCAAAGAGGCATATTGTGTTTTCCCCATGCTTTGTCGATGTTCAACCACGGCTTGAAAGCCACACTTGAAACCAAGTCGAAGGTCTTCTTCTGTGGTTGTAGTTTTGAATTAAGCCCCCTGCATTGCACAAGATATCAAATTTGGCTTATTGGATGTAATTAAATAAAAGTTGGATGATGACAGGAATGATATGGTTTAATTATTTGGTACTTACAATTCGTTTTTTTAGTTTCACATAACCACCTTGGACAAGTTTGTGTTGCCCGTGTTTTTATATTCTTTCCTTGGTTTCTTTTGATGTGTTTAGGAGCATAGAAAATGTTTCCACTAAGTTGTATATCGCAAATTTTATATAAAACTAACAAAAAATCAACATATTAAATTCAAAATATGATATACCTTCTTGGTCTAGGTGGCATCTTTCCTTATTTTCTCATTGTCTTTTCCTTTGCATCCTTCAATAGATTCTTCCACTCGACCTCGGGAATCATCAGAGGAGGCTCATACCTAGGGTTTGTTTGCAAATGAACCCTATATTGGTCCCTAACATATTTCAAATATGTTCCGGCTAATGTGGTGACTCCAATTTTGTTGAAGGAATCACCAAACAGACCGACCAAAGTTTTGTTTCATGCAAAACAATATGATCGTTAATTCAAAATAACCGTAGAGATGTATGTTTCAATCAGATAATACAAAATAATTAAGACATTAATAAATACCTGGGATTTTTTGTATCTTGATCGGAACAATGTTCTCGTCCACAAAAAATGTAACTAACAGTGTTCCCTTGTTAGTAACACTTGACAATCCAAGAAAAGAAATCGTAGAATCACCAATTGCCTCATCTCGGCCACCATCAAGTGTTTGGTCTGGCTTGCACTGCGTTGACAGTGTGTCATGGGCTCCAGAAGATTCAATCGTCTCAATCATGGGGTTGTCAACCACATGTGGAGAGCTAGAGAGCCTCTTGGGCATGTGGCTTGTAGTAGGATGTTGTGGTGCTTGAGCATCACTGCGACCAACACCATCCTCAGGAGCAAGATGTTGAAGTTTTCTGAATAATTCATATAAAAAGAAAACATATTTTATTCAGATCATATAAAAGTAGAAAAATAAATTCATAAATGAACACACGTGATAAATAACCTTTTTAAAATATGCTGCTTACTGCAGATCGTTTTATTTCCTCCATCAAAACTATGCATCTTTGTTCAACCTCTTCTATTGGTTCAGGCGTAAACAACTAAGTAAGTTCAATATTTTTTTTATCACAACCTTTTTAATTGTCTCAACCGAGTCCAATTCAAACATGTGCTCATAGTTGTCGACATTTTCAAGTACAATAGGTGTCGAAAACTACATATATCAACAATTAAGCAAGTTAAATCAATTATAAAAATAATAATAAAATTCACTTTAAATGGATATGGCTATTGCTATTCGTTTACCTGCTCAGAGGCTGGTGCCTTCCCGCGATCACCTTGCCACAATATAAGAAGCATTATATATTAAAACTTTACATTATAATATGAGAAGAATGAGATAATAAAATGAATGTTAAAGATACAAAATAAGTTGTCTAATAACATAACTCTATTGTAAATACAAAATAAAAGCATAATAGGAAAAATGATTAAAAAGACATGAAACCGAGGCATGATGAAACATGCACACTCAGGTCTTAACACACCTACAATTTGAGTGATTCAAGTATCTGAGGGTGGCTTAGATTATTTTACGCCTATCTACATATTTAGTGTTGTGTATGTGAACATAAAAGTGGTTGTTGTGTAAAAGAGGCAAAATCTACCTTGTAAATTGATAGACCAAATCAGTAGAAAGTGCCCTAATGGAAATGCACGCACATGCTTCTATATAGCTCCAAATTTAGTGATATAATTTTTTGGGTGAAGTTAATAACATTTTGAATTTGTCTATATCATCCAAAGTGCATTTTCAAATGAAAAAGGACTTCTACCTAGAACCCAAATTCAAGAGATTTTGTAAAATGGATGGAAAACTAGATTACTATTAAATGCATGCCTAGGAATCATATGACCTCCAAAATGAGTGATAAAAGTAGCGGATTTCACATTTTATTATTTCACATATATTTATACTTTAGTTGTTCATTTTGAAACCAAAAGCCCTCTACTTTGCATAAAGGTTAAAAATTGCTTTGTAAATGAAAAAAAATGCATAAAGGAAAAAATGCTTAAAAATGCATGAAACCAAGGCATTGTGAAAATGCATGGTCAACTATTAACACACCTGCAATTTGAGTGATTTAAGTTCCTGAGGATGTCTTAGATTATTTTACACCTGTCTACATATTTAGTGGTGTGTTTGTGAACATAAAAGTGGCTTTTGTGTAAAAGAGGCAAAATCTACCTTGTAAATTTAGAGACCAAATCAATAGAAAGTGCCCTAATGGAAATGCATGCTCATGCTTCTATATAGATCCAAATTTAGTGATCTAATTTTTGGGTTCAATCTTCGCTGCAACCAACCACCCCCGAGCCAAGATACGATGTCACGAGAGGAGTTCTTCCATATTTTCTCTGGTGACCCCTTGTGCCCTTGCCCTCCTCCTTTTCTTCTCGTCTTCTTCCCTCGAGACCTCCTGGATCGTGCCAAAAACTTCCTGAAGGTACTTTCCCATATGTTCTTAACTCCTTCAAGAACTATTCCAACTACTATCTTGACTGATAGTCAGTTTCTAGGATTGAGGAGAGTTTGGATCCATATCATTTTAATTACGCAGGGTACTACCTGGTAGATTCATTCAAAATAGTGATGGCCTCCCTCTCGCCCACTCCTCTCATGACATCGTAACCTATGAAGACCATTCAACAGTAACTCAATATTACCTTCTTTTATTAAAACCACACACACACACACACACACACACACATTACAACATCTATCAAGTTCCATTGCTTATCCTTGATCACCCACGGTTCGACTTACTGTTTTTCCATAATAACACTTATAATTACAGAGTGGAGGAAACAAGGGTGTTACATTTTCTCTCATTGTCTTTTAGGCTTTATGATAAAATATCATTTTTTGTCTCTTTGTAATCAGTTTGTTGCGAATGTATCTACCCAACATCTCTTTCTCTTCAAAGATAAGCTACCACCATTTTAATTGGTTTGTGTTCTACAGTATTATGTTATTTTATTCATTAATAAAAGTTAGGTTTCACTGTGTTTGTGTGTTCTCTTCTAAAATTTTGTTTATATCTCATTTTGTTCTCAATAATCCAAATCACCTCGCTAAACCATAAATTACCTAACTAATGTTGGCTTACAAATTATTAATGCTAACAGAGGTTTATAGTGAAAACCACTGGTGACTTCCACTATAAACCTTATCATTGTGATTAAACACACTTAAATACTTTTATTTTATTTATTATCATTAATATTAATATAATTATTATATTTTTTTGAGAATCTATACAATATTTACATTACATATTTTTTAATTATAAAATATACTTCTCAACATAATCATTTTCCTTTCATTAAAGAATAATTAATTAAAATATATAAATTATATTTAAATAATTAATAGTAAATGTGTTTTATTTTTTTAATCTTTAATTTTAAAATGGGGTGAAAACCTTGTCAATGCAAATTTCGAGGCAAAAGTATCCTACTCCTCGCTAGTTTTGGCTTATACTATATCTCCCTCCTTCAAGGAAGGGATAATGAGTTGACTCTAATTTTATACGTCTCTAACTTTAGTTATTTGTCATGTTTTCATGCGGTCCTCAAATTTATTATTACCATTAGCCCTGTAAACCCTACCATTAATAGAGGTTAGGGTTACACCAGGCTAAATAAAAATCAGCCAAGGTTGGTTCTGTTGGTGGGTGGAGAGGGGAAGATAACTTCAAATTGCATTTATGGTGATTTGACAAAAGATTTTTATAATAAATTTGCACAATTTTTAGATCATGAAAATATAATTTTTTAATTTATTTTGAATGTGATTACTTCTTGTCAGAGGTTATTTTAACTTAAAAGGTTGAAAAAGATGATCCATAGGTACCTAACTTTGTAGCTTAAAAAAACCTAACTTTATAGGTTCAAAAACCTAAATGTGTAGCTTCTGCATTTGACTTTGTTTCACTAAACAGTAATTTAGTGAGAGAGCCATGACTTTGTTTCACCAAACAGTAATTTAGTGAGAGAGTGAGTTGGAGCAAGTTGTCCTTACCTGAAAAACTAGAGACCCCATGGACTCACTTTGATTTAAAAAAGACAAAGCAAGATGATTCTTCTATTAAAGCAGCAACATGAGAGAACGATTGGGCTGGACTATTTGTTGTGATTCGGTTAGAAGCTTCTGTTATTATAAAACGCCGACAGCCCGCCTATCTCTGCGCATTCGGGCTGAGGGTTTTTATGAATTTCTTTCGCTCCTGGAGCCAGAGCGCCGGGCGAGGCGTAGGATTTTTTCGGGGCAGATTTGATTTTGAGGTTATGAAGCTCAGGGTTCAATCGTGAACAGCTCTGAGCGGCCGTGGCTTGCGAATTTGAGAGGGTTTTGTTGCCGTTTATGGTAGAATGGGAGGGAATTCAACCTCGACGCCGAGTGACATGAGCAGGGCGGGGCTGGGATATGGTATCGGCATAGCCCTGGGCATTGTCGTTCTCGTTACGGCCTTGAAGTTGGCCTACTACGCCTATCTCCGCGTGCACCAGCAGACACAGATTGGCAGCGCCGCGGATGCCCATGGCTTCAATGCTACCGTCATCCATGTGACCGTACAGGACCACCAGAACAGCTCCTCCGCCGCCGCGGCGGCGGCGATGGCAGTCCCGGGGCTCGATCAGGCGACCTTGGATTTGTATCCAAAGTTCGTGTATTCAGAAGAGAAGAAAAAGAAGGGAGATCAGTCGAGCTGCTCGATTTGCCTCGGCGATTACAAGGACTCCGACTTGCTTCGCATGCTGCCTGATTGCGGTCACGACTTCCACGTCATCTGTATCGACGCGTGGATGAAGATGCATGCCACGTGTCCCATGTGTAGGGCTTCGCCGCTGCCGTCTCCGCTCTCGACCCCTATGTCAGAGCTGGTTCCGCTGGCGCGCCACGCTACGGGTATTCAGAGATGACGGAAAGGTACGGAACGGGTATTCGGAGATGACGGAAAGGTACGGAACGGGTATTAGAGATGACGTAATGGAAAGGAAGGTTATAGCTGGTGATCATTTTTGCATAGACATTAGTATTTATGGGTTTAATGGTTAAAAATATGTGTTTTCTCCCTAGAAGTTATAGGTTCAAATCGAGAAGGTGTAGGGTATGTATACCTCAAACTTTTAGCATTGAAAGGAGGGAGTCTTTTGTCCCACATGACCATAACTTTAAAAAGGGTCCAATCTCTCACAAATAAGAAGTTTAATATACCAATTTGGTGTTTAGTTTGGTCATGACTTTAAAAACAGATTATTATTATAATCATCATTATAACCAAAATTACTGTGAAAATAGATTTGCAATTTATAATTTTATTTGTTTCAATTATTCATTTATAATAGTTGGTAGGTGATTTTAATTGGAAAGTGATAGTGATTTTTATATGAAATATTAATTATTGTTTATTTACCAAAATCATTGTGAAAATAGATTTGCAATTTATAATTTTATTTGTTTCAATTATTCATTTATAATAATTGGTAGGTGATTTTAATTGGAAAGTGATAGTGATTTTTATATGAAATATTAATTATTGTTTATTTATTGTTAGTTGGTGTTCATTCCTAATCATTGTTAGGTGATAGGTGGTTATAATTGGTAAGTTTGCCTATTGGAAATATTGGTTATTGTTTATCTATAATGGTTGGTATTGATTATTATATATTTATAATAGTTGGTAGGTGATTGTGTAGTTGTTTATTTGAATATGGTGGTAGATGTGGACTTATGTTATTGGAGGTAAATTATATTTTATTATATAAATGTGACATTATAGGTTTTATAAAGATTATATATTATAATTATTTTTTTTTCATGAAAAGATATACTTTAAGATTAAAATGAGGATCGATCAAATTCTTTATCTCTTATTGTGTAATTAAGATTCACATTTTTCATCGACATGGAAAAATTTGGCGAGGTATATAAGTTATTTGTAATTTATAGAACATTTTTCCTTTTATCATCTTATGTATTGTGTATTAAAATGTATTTGGAGTAGAATGAATATATCTATACAAATTATCTTAAAAGAAACATATAGAGTTTGTGATATAAAATTGTGGCAATCTTATTAAAAGGAATGTATGCTATAAACAATATATATACAATTTGACTCACAATTGATAAGATTAGAATGTCTAAAAACTCAGTGAGATTAAAATGTTTATAATGACATAATAAAAACTCTAAAATAGATGGACACTCTAGATCTTAAAGAGACTCTTAGGATGTTATGTAGACGCTATAGGGAACTGTTAGATTACTAGGGAGACACTAAAGGGAGCCCCAATGACACTAATAAGAGAATGAAAGGATCCTTAATTACACTAAGCAGGCCACTTGGGATGCTAAAAAGATGCTTAAAGGAACTCGATGATGTGACTAGGATGTTGACTAGAACCCTAAGGACATAATTAGTATGCTAAGTACTAGACCTAAGAGGATGCTAGTAGAATGTTGATAGGGCATAGGGAGGATGCCAATTAGACCCTTGAGGATGTTAATATGATGTAATTAGGATGCAAACTAGACACATAAGGATGCTAATGGGACATTAAAAGGATGTTAAAGCAACATTCCAAGGACATGAGCATATTGAAAATGATGTATAATAGACACAAATAGAACGTTATTGAGACATAATATAGTGCACGAAAAGCACATCTTTTTATTGCTTCTCCAATATGCCAAAAAAAACAAAACACAAAGAGAGAGGACATAAAACGGTCTTGTTATATTAATGTAAGGACACCAAAACTCAAATAAGGACGCAAATTGGGACATAAGATTGATGTAGGGATGCAAATAAAAATGTTATGGACATATTTTGATGCAAATTTGGATGTAGAGGGATATCAAAACATAGTTTTAATACAAACAAGGACACCAAAGGATGCAAAGGGGACACAAAGGGATGTAAAAATGAGCATAGAAAAAATCAATTTACTCTTTTTTTAGAAAAAGAAAAGATATTCTATAAATTTTTATATGTTAGTGTAGATCCAACATAACCCTTGATCTATCAAGTGTTGAGAGAGATCGAATCTCTAGAAGTACAAAATTTTCCTCATTTTTCCATTCTAAAAAAAGTGATTGAAAACAAATCATCAAATTTTTAAAAATGCAAAAAATTCTTTCAATTTCCACTATAAAAAAGATTTTCACTTTCAAAATTTTGATAGGCCTTCTCCATATTCTACTCTAAGATAGATTTATGTTGGTTTTATAAATATACATTGACTTGTTTATTTTTAAGATTGTTTTAAAAATACATTTAAATAATATTATTTTTATTTATTATAATTATTATTAATATAATTATTTTATTATGTTTAACTTATATCATTTTAATGTTATGTTCCATTATATGTCTCTTTCATATTAAATTGTAAAATAAGTATTTTATTATAATTACTATTTTTTTTGTTAGCAAGTTTGTAATCTGCGGGATTAGTTCGTGGTTTAAGAAACTGTGATATAAGGGTATTTAATATTGAGGATCGCACCTGACCTGGGCCACACCAACTCTTAATATCGTTGTATTTTTTTGAATGTTTGCTCTTGACTACTGCGAATTTCGAACCTTGACCACCTTACAGAAGAAAACTCTTGAAATCCATTTATACTAATAAATTTGTCATAATTACTATTTTTAAAATTAATTTATTTATTTTTTAAAAATAATTAAATTAATTAATTAATAAATAATTTATATTTCTCTAATTTTTTAATAAATTTTGTAATAAAATAATAATACAAATTTAAATGATTAATGTATTTTTTTTTTTTTAATTTGTGTTTATGTAATATGATGCATAAGTGGCAAGGTGAGAGCCATCACATTTTCAAAAATTGGAAAAAAAAACCTTGGCACTCCATAGTTAGGGAAAGTATCCATGGTGGATATCCTTTGCCTATATGCACTTCTTAGTAGTTTTAACTTATACCACCTCCTTGAACATTATTATAATGTGTCCTTTTTTAAAACGATAACGACCTCATGCCTCTCTAACATATTACATGAAGTACTTAGCATGTGTAAAGGTATGTAGATTTGACACCAATAGATACTTCATCATTTGTGGTTGGCCCTACCTCAATTATGGGAGAGATGTGGTGTAGACATTAATACAAAAATCACTAAAGAGTTAAGTCCTTTATTACTCATCCTTTTGTCATGTTTATGTTTTCTTCAAAAGATAAAATAGAAACATGAGTTGATTTAGTGGAGAGAATTTATCCTTTTGCCTAGAAGAGATGAAATATAATCAACATGTGAGCGACTACAATAATAAGTTAGGTAGACACAACTTTAAGTTTTTAGTGCTTGTAAATGTCCCTTCCCTATCTACTAAGGAATGCATCCACAAAGGAATGTGAATGTTGTGTAGATATTGTGAAAAAGAAGAATATAGAATTTATACCTATATTCTTATTGTTAGTCTCCTTATTTCACTATACCTTTGGATGTCCAAACAAGAGGTAAAGAAGAGCTATGAGTTAGTTCATTTGGTTAACAAAAGTAAACTTGTAATTGTTGAGAAATATAGCTTGATAACAACTTCTACATAGTGTGAAGGTGTAAAAAGTAGTTTGAGATATTTTCTATTTTTAAAAAGTAATTTTATTTTGTAATTCACTTTAATAAAAAAAAATGAAAAGTTTTATATTTATATTAGGAGTAATCTCAAAAATGGATTAGAGTTTTGGTCTCAGCTAAAAGTACAAAGATAGGTTAAGATAGATGCTTTAGACATTGTTGAACAATTGAGTAGAGAGAGAGAGAGAGAGAGAGAGAGAGAGAGAGAGAGAGGGAGGCAAAGGAAAATATGTACTGCATCATAGGGTTGTATAGTACAGATCCATACAATCATATGGAGCAGATCATTACATTCGTATGGACATGCATGTACAATCATATAAACAAGTTGTATAGTCTGCATTAATAGGTTATACTACCATGTCGTACAATCCATATAGAAGGTTGTACTCTTGTTAGGGACCTAACCCCTCACGTAGGTAGAATAATATATTTTCCTTGTAATAAAGACCAATATTAATAAGGCCTAGTAATAAAGAAGAATAAGTCAAATGTAAGAAGACCTAATAAAATCTTTCACTTCTAGAAGATATTCCTCTAAATTGTTTTTTTGGTAGATAGATTTAATATAAATAGGAGTCAAGGACATGAGAAGTCTTTTTCTTTAGAATTATTGTAATAGAGCGCTGCTTTGTTGGAGCTTTCCCCCTCGAAGAGGCAAGTGAACATTGTTTCCTATCAATAAAGGTATTATTTTGGTGCTTTAGTTTCATATATTGTGTTGTTCTCTTGTTATTCTCTGCAATATTTCTTTTTTCAGCTATTATAATATATCCAGTACCTAACAAGTGGTATCAAAGCACTTTCCTGGGTAGAAAATTGTGGGTTATTTTTTTCAAGGTAGAGACATATTCTAACGTCTTAAAGCTACATAGATATGTTGTTCAGTGCATAAATCCATGATCGGGGAAGCATACATGCAAGAACTACAAGGGTACTTAAGTGCACATTGTTGGCCACCCTTGTAACCTTTGTTGGTACTCCTTCGAGTGGAAGCGCATCAGACAACACTTGTATATGGATCGACCTAGATATCCTGAATCCCTCTGTAGATAGACCAATTGATCACATGATTGTTATAGTGCCACCGATAAAATCACTTGGGAAGATACTCTCTAGTACTTGGGTAGTTGGATAGTACGACTAAGGGCACTATCTAGCCTCCTTAGTTGGTTCCTTGATATATTGGGCCAATTACTACTGTTGGACCCCACATGTGTATCAGAGAGCTATAACACAAGGCAAGACCTTGTCTGTAGAAACCCCATACACCCTAACCCTTGGGACAAAAATAGAGTTGAAACATAATAGACAAGATCTATTACCGTGCAACCTTGCCTCCCACATTCGGGTTGCAAAATTCCTACACATTTGTTCCTATTAAGAATTTGGCCATTTGGTCACTGTAGTATTATTTAGATCGGAGTATAACTCCATAGGAGTAAAAAAAAAAAAAGTCTGGATACTTCCTGCACCATTATTTGAGACATATTTTATTGGATTCCTCTCTTCGCCCTAATTGTAGTCATACCTATTGTTTTCAACAACAAAAAAAATCTATGGACCCGATCCCTTCTTGACACCCGTATTTGGCACCTATCCCATTGAATTCCTCTCTTTGCATTGATCATAGTGGTACCATTCACTAGTAACCCCTTTTTGTGCGGTCGCACTTTCCCCCCTGTCCCATCCCCATGGCCCACACTCGCAACCAAGATTGGGAACAATGTCTCATTACCTTGGACAAAGCTAATGACCAAACCCGGATTGATATTCTTCCATTATTTCTAGTATTGGTAACCTCAACTCCTGACTTTCTCCGCTCAAATCACTTCCCACATCCATCACTCAATTGACCACCATGTTCTAGCAAAGCCAGGAAGAAGTGAACAATTTGTCTGCCTTGTTTAATCCCACCCAAGATCCCTTCTCTTCTTCCACACCTTATAACCTGAAGGTCATGAATCCTCCCAGTCCACCTCTTTTCCTTCCAATCACTTTCAGCAGGAATTGCGTCCTCCTCGCATGGAGGTGAACAAATTTGATGGCTTGGATACGACAAGATGGGTCACTCAAATGGAACACTATTTCTCTTTGTACGACATTACTGATGAGTTGGCCAAACTCAAGTATGGTGTTCTCCATCTAGATCTAGAACATTGGAAATGGTGGCAATGGAGAAAAAATGACTGCCAAGGGTATGTGGCTTGGACACAATTTTTTGTAGAGCTTTATGAATGCTTTGACACTTACATACACCATTTAGGTCATTTGACCAAGTTGAAACAATCTGGCATAGTGGAATACTGTATAGCTTCTTTTGAGTTCAATGATGAGATTTGTGTCCATGTCCTCATGGCTCGCCCTTAGATTTGGGTGAAAGCTACTAAACGAGCTAAGAAAGCACAATAGGTTGTATCTTCTCAAACCAAAAAACCATTCTTTCTTCCCTGCCCTAAACCCACCACTCTAGCCCCTCCTTCCACTCCATTGAAGATCCAGAAATTGACCTGGGCTTAAATGGTTGAACGCCAACTAAAGGGACTTTGTTATAATTATGATGAAAAATACTTTCAAGGGCACAAGTGTAAGGAACAAAATATTTTTATGGCCATCTATGAGGAGGTTTTGGAAGAAGTGGTCAAGGCTCCCCCTCTAGTCGAGTTACCAGAGGCAACTGATATTACTCTACCCTCGAACCGCCCATAAGTTGAACTAGTCATTTCACTGAATGCTCTCACTGGCTTCTCTGGTCTCCAAACCCTCAAGATAATTGGTTACATTAAGCATCATAAGGTCATCATCCTCATTGACAGTGGAAACACCCATAATTTTATCCATCACCGCATTGCCCAAGAAAATAATTATTATATCTATGCAGTCAACAACTTTCAAATCATGATTTCAAAAGGAGGTTCCATGAAATGTGGGGGGTGTTGTGAAAATGTGTCTTCAAATTGGTTAGTACCACATTAAATCTCATATGTTTTCTATCAACATTGGTGGTTGCGACATTGTGTTTGGTGAAAAATGGTTATGAACTCTTGGTCCCATCCTCATGGATTTTAAGGAATTAACCATGCAATTCATCCAAGAAGGAAAAGATAGTAAGTTCCAAGGCATCACTGTCGGCTCCCTCTGAAATCATCAGTTCTTATTGGATGGAAAATCTCCTCAAGAAAGGCCATTCAAACATTATTGCAAAACTCCATTCCATTCACGCCATTGAGACATCTTATGTGCATCCTGACCTCCAAGTCATCATCTCCAAACATCAAGTTGTTTTTTCCACTCCCCGGGGACTTCCTCCTTCCTGTGGTGTTCATGATCATTTCATTCCCCTAGTACTCAGCATCCTTCCTCCCAATGTTCTCCCTTATTGTCACCCCTTTGCATAGAAAAATGAAATTGAGAAAATTGTTCAAGAATTGCTCGTTGTGGGTGTTATTCGTCCTAGTACCAGCCTCTACTCTTCTCATGTGGTCATGGTACTTAATAAAGAAGGATCTTGGCACATGTGTCATGATTTTCTCACCCTCAACAAACTCACCATCAAAGAAAAATTTCCCATCCCTGTCATTTATGAGCTCTTGGATGAATTAAGCGGTGCCAAATTCTTTACTAAACTTGATATTCATTTTGGCTACCACCAGATACGTATGAAAGAGACAGATATTCCTAACACTAATTTTCGAACTCATAAGGACCACTATGATTTTTTGGTCATGCCCTTTGGCTTGTGTAATTCTCCCTCTACTTTCTAGAGCCTAATGAGTCATGTCTTACGTCATTTTCTCCTTCATTTTGTATTAGTTTATTTTGATGCTATTCTCGTCTATAGTAAAACTTGGACAACCCATCTTTCCCATGTGGATCAAGTTCTTCATCTACTCTCTCAACACCAACTTTTCCTCAAACAATCTAAATGTGCTTTTGGAGCATCAAAAGTGGAGTACTTGGGTCATATTGTTGGCAAGGATGGTGTCAGGGTGGATCCTAAGAAAATTGAAGCAATGAAGGATTGGCCTCATCCCAAGAATCTTAATAGCTTGCATGGGTTTCTCATTTTAACATGATATTATAGCAAGTTCGTTAATAATTATGGAAAAATTGTGGCACCTCTCACTGCTCTCCTTAAAAAGAATGTTTCCATTTGGAATCCAACAACTGATCACTCCTTCCAAGCCTTGAAAGAGGCTATGTGCACTACTCTTGTCCTAGCCCTTCCTAACTTTAGAAAGACCTTTGTCTTGGAATGTGACACTTTAGGGAAAGGAATTGGTGTCATCCTTATGCAATATGGCCAGACTTTGGCCTTCACTAGAAAATAATTGTCGGAGCGCAATTTGGGCCAATCAATCTATGAAAAGGAAATGATATCCATTCTACATGTTGTGAATCTACGACGACCTTATCTATTGGGGAAACGCTTCCAAATTAAGACAGATCATCAGAGCCTCAAGTATTTTATGAAGCAATGAATTTCATCCCTGAAGAAACAAAAATGGGTGACCAAGCTATTTGGATATGATTATGAGATTATTTACAAGAAAGGAAAAGACGGCATGGTTGCAGATGCTCTTTCAAGGAAATATGAACAAGAAGGGTCCCTCTTCTCTCTATCCTTCATTGTACTAGATTGGCTCCAAGCTATTTGCCAAGGATGGATGGAATTTCCCAAACTATCACGTCTGATCCAACAATTGCAATAAAATTCTCCAATTTCTCCAAAGCACTCTTGGCACAATGAATAGATTTGCTACAAAGGTCGTTTGTATTTAAGAAAATAGTCGCAAATTAAATCTATGGTGTTTTCTAAGCTTCATGATACACCCACAACTGGGAATTTAGGGTTTACAAAACCTATGACAAGGTCAAACATTGCTTTTTCTGGGATGGTATGAAGGAGCAAGGATGATTTTAGGGGCTAAAATTTGCTCATGGGCTAATTTTCCATGGTTTTTCCCAAAAAACGATTCGCTATTCTAAAAATTATTCGCCCAAATTCTATAGGATAAAATTATTTTAACTTAAAAATCGCCAAAATTTTATACAAACTATATAAAATCCTTAGAAATTTGAATATTTTTACAAAAATGCCGCCAAACATTTATAGTTGGCATATGAAGGATTAGTAAGATTTGCCAATGTTTCTACATTTTAAAATAAATTTCCATCCTTAAAATCACCCCTGTGAAGGAGGAATTTTTCACCTTTGTGGCGGAATGTGATGTCTGTCAATGCAACAAGGGAGAAACAGTCGAAGCCTCGGGCACACTACAACCACTTCCAATTCCACCCACTATTTGGAGGGACATTTCTATGGATTTCATTGTTGGCTTACCTAAATCAAGAAATAAATCCGTCATCATGGTGGTCATTGATCGTCTTTTTAAATATGCTCATTTCAGTGCTCTTCAACACTCATTCATTGCATCCACAATGGCTCAACATTTCATGGATTATATTTTCAAGATTCATGGCATGTCTCATTCCATTGTCTCTGACCGAGATCCCACTTTCACCAACAATTTTTGGCAAGAATTGTTCAGGGGCATCCAATTTCATCTCAACACAACCTATCATCCCTAGACTAATGGTCAAACTGAAGTTGTCAACAAGTATTTGGAAACATATTCGAAGTGGTTTACATATGAGAGGAAAAATTAGTGGGATCAATGGTTGCCCCTAGCTGAATGGTGGTACAACACTTCTTACCATACAACCACTCGCATGACTCCTTTTGAAGTATTATATGGAAAAAATACACCTTCAGTTCTCTCATACATGTCTGGTGTCTCAAAGGTCTAGTCGGTTGACCAAACTCTTACAGTTCGAGAGGCTATTCTTCATACCCTCAAATAGGATTTGGTTATGGCTCAGAATCACATGAAGAAACAAGCATATCAAGGTCGCTTGGAATGCCAAATTGTTGAAGGGGACTAGGTATTTCCTCGACTACAACCTTATAAGAAGACTTCACTCAAGGCTGACCATTGTCAGAAACTAGCACCCAAATTTTATGGTCCTTATACAGTTCTTAAGTGCATGGGACATGTGGACTATCAAATAGATTTTCCCAGTCATTCTAAGCTCCATCCCTATAATGTCCCCACTTTGGGACATCATCACAGGGCAGAGATTTATGATGACCAGAATAGCCAGATGGATGCTATAGCGAGTACAGGGGTATTTGAGAGGCATTGTGGGGTCTAGCTTGCATTGATGATAATATTCCATCATTATGATCCATTCCGCACAGGTTGGCTTTGGTTTCGTTGCATTTCGACGATTTCCATGATTTTGACTATTTTGAGCTATAAGTTAATGGAATTCACTGAAGAGG
>JZKD02S1868779.1:63504-82180 GCA_000966675.3 Picea glauca | reverse complement strand
ATTGTATTCCCATAATTGCTCGGTTGGGATTTTGGATTGACCATAGGTGGATTTGAACCAATAGACTAACTCCTCCCAAGTAGATAAAATCTTAGGAGGGATATCAAAGAAATCGACCGAAGCCTTCCCTTCAAGGGAATTGACAAATAAGTGCATACAAGTATCGTTGTTATTGGCTCCTATGTTGTGTGTAACACCCTATTTCCCCCAATTTGTAATTAATCATAAAATAGGAATTACCATGCTAATGCATGAGGACAATGCAAATGTATTATTGTTTGAGTTGCCAATAACTGACTGTGGGGGTGAAGCCTTGAAAGTACTGGCCATGATATCACTAGAGGAAGAATGTGAAAACTATAAGAGAGGGTTCATTATGACAAATAACCCCAAATTTCCCTTGATGAGGATGACAACCTCTTTCAGATCCCAAGGAGAGAAATCAGTTAATGAAGAAAGGACCAATGGTTGAATTATCAACCACCCCCATGAATGGAAACATGGGCTGTCAGCCCAAAGTACCGCAGGGACCTGTAGACCTGAGCTTCCTTTTGACAGAAGGAACATGATAGGTCGACAAACCTTCCAAGGTAAGAGGTATACACACGGGAGAGGAGACGCCAGAAAAAAAGAGCGTAAGATCGCAAGGGATATGCGCGGATCTCTCTAGCGAGTCACGAACTGAAGGTTGTGAGCTTGATGTGGAAGAGCATTTGAGAAACCTCGCCGAGGCCATAACTGAGAGAGAAAACTTTGAGTTGCAGAGAACAGGACCCAAATAGAAGCGGAAACGGAGGAAGAACCCTCGAGAAGTGTGAGAATTCCCTGGTGATATCATGGCTTGGCATGGGGGTGGCCATAGTGCTAAGAATGAATGCCTATGTGCCTATGGTTGGGTGGAAGGACGAACACCCACAGTTAGTTGGTTGGCGGCAACCTATAATAGATAAGTGATTTCCTACCCTGTGTAATTTAGTCGTAACTGTGTATGAATTGGTTATACTGTGTATGTTTCAGGAATTGTGCATATTTCTTAATGGATATACTGTATCTCCCCTATTTCTCCTTGATTGTATAACTAGGCCAATAAGAAATTATATGGTTAGGAGATGATTTTATACTCGTAAATGATTGTGTCCCATGGAGGCATAAGCCAGAGTCATGAACTGTGTGTTCGTCGACCCCAAACACAGTTTCATGTACGCATGCCAACTCTCCTAATTATTTAGAGTCCCATGGAGGATGAAGTTTGTTAAGCTCAGGAGAGGTAGTGCAGATCGACACAGACTCTCTGTGAGGAAAACCAAACCCAGAACTCCTTAAGTCTTGGACAAGCTCAAGAAGGATTGCACCGTTGTGTGCAAGAACCCTACATGGAGTGCAGAGGTCAAGAAACCCTTTGGAGGTTTCAAAGTGTATGAAAGCTCAAGAGAGACAAATAGACCATGATTGAAATCGGATCTGAATTGTTGGTTCAATTCGGGGAAATAGAGGTGAGGATTTCCCCAAAGTCTTGAAGGGTGAATTGCCGATTCGCAAAGGAAAATTTGGACCGTTGGAGCCTATGTCCGGACAGCCGGAGAAGAGTGTGCAGGAGAATAGATCTGAACCATCAGATCAAGTGCAGGGGAACGATAGTCGTCGAATCCAGAAAAGGCACACGAGGTTTAACCTGGTGCATGCAAGGGAGAGAGGACTCGTCAAACTCCTGAAAGTCCCGAATTATTTAGAACCATCCATAGGCACAAGACACGTGGCATTTGGGTAGCATTTCGCTGACTCGCAACTTGGAGTGGTCAAAGGGTAAGACCGCATGAACTCACAATTTGAAAAATCGTGACGTGATCATGGTCGTTGATCCATGAGTGATATGGACCGTTGGTTTAGTGTGAATAAATTTTGGTGTTTTGGCATCCGGGAAACCAGAGGACAAGACCCCTCATCTTCACAAGTCACGAAATCCCAATATACGAAACCCCGATGCGCTCTGTGGATGATTCAGTTTAGTGTGAATAAGTTTCGGCCTTTCGGCATCTGGGAAACCAGAGGACAAGACCCCTTGTCTTCGCAAGTCATGAAATCCCGGTATACAAAACCCCAACGCACTCTTTGGATGAGACGGTTTAGTGTGAATAACTTTCGGTGTTTCAACATCCGGGAAACCAGAGGACAAGACCCCTCGTCTTCGCAAGTCACGAAATCCCGGTATAAAAAACCCTGATGCGCTCTGTGGATGAGCCGGTTTAGTGTGAATAAGTTTCGACATTTCGACATCTGGGAAACCAGAGGGAAAGACCCCTCATCTTCGCAAGTCATGAAATCCTGGTATACGAAATCCCGATGCGCGATTAAGACTGAGTGTCTTTCAACACCCTTAAGCTCAGGAGGGATAGTGACCGTCATATCCAGATCAACGAGGGTCGTTGATCTCATACAGGAATTCCCATATCGGAATTCAGGGATTGGAGTGACAAGAGATTTGGAGTCACTACATTTCGAACTCCCGGTTACCGAAATCCCGATACGGCCAGGACCGTTGGATCAGGGGGAGATTCGCAACCGTCAATCTCATCAAAGGTAAGATTTCGGGTTTCAGGGTTTGAAGAGTCGAAAGACTTGACTCTCTTGCATCGCTGAGTTGTGAAATGCGAAAGGTGCCTCTTGGTTGGCCTGTCATCATAACCAACAATCACATGGAGGTGCATAAGGGAAGAGCTAGCCTGCGCTAGGCTCCCGTAGGAATTCAGGGATTCTATCCCTTGAGGAAGAGAGAAAATTTTATTTTTTTCGTAGTGGGTATGTGACAAATTGGTATCAAAGCATGGTTACAACACTTGGCCTACTTGGGATCATGTACGAGTCATGTAAGGAGATATTGTTATCTGCATTTTCTCTTTAAGGAGAAGGACTGTAGAATGAAACTGTAATTTGGGAATTTCTATGGAATTCTAGCAAAGGAATTATATTGTTCCTTTGTCAAAATGATAACTACTCTTATAGGAGTAGGGATGCACTGATCAATATTACTAATAAGACCTGAGTGTGAATAACAGAAGTGGAATAAATTGTGCTATGAAGTTGTACGAGCCAGAAAAGGGACATGAACTGAGTTGTTCTGTTATAGTGTGACGATGGCTACCTACTAAAGCAGGTAGAGTCCCTTGCAATTGAGATGGCTGGTTAGGTAAAAATTAAGATCCTCATGAAGAACTCCTTCATGATTTAGGAAATCTGGTAAGGACTGGTAGGATCCTTACAAAGTTATAATTACTGCGTTATTAAAAGACTAAACCTTGAGCATATAACTCCTCACGATTGAGAGGACTGATGAAAATATGTAGGGTCAGATTATCTGGCCTATAATGATTAGAATCGACAACAAGGATAATCTGTTTAAACAAGATTAAGAGGAGTCCTTTGGGATTGTTGTTAATTCCCAAGAGTGACCCTTGTTGGTTGTTCCCATAAAGAGAGGGTAACATCCATATGAGTTATGACTATGAGATTAGTCCTGTAAGTAACTTAAAAGCTCAAAAAAGATAGTGGGGAAATTTTGTATGCCGAGTGTGCATATAGAGCACAAGGAGTGCATATAGAAACAAGCTTGTGTTAAAGTTTGAAAGCTCTAGAGTTTGAACATAGAGGTTGATTCCAGAAGAGTTGATGCCAAGTTCGTGGCTGGAAGTCATTGAAAATTTGAACGGACGGTGGAATTCTCGGAGGGAGGAATACCGAAATTCCGTGAACCGTTAAATCTAGTAGATTAGCAGAGAAGATAAGGATGATAACCTCTCATCACTCACAAACTCAGGAGGAATAGTATCTGTTAGATTGGAATCAATGAGAGTCATTGATCTAGAGCTTTGAGGTTTCAGCTATTGGGAAAATAGAAGCGAAGACTTTCCCAAAGTCGCGCAAGGTAAATCATCGATTCAATCAGGGTCATTGGTTAGCGGATGAACTGAACCATAGATCCGGTGTAATCGGATATTCAGGAGTCAGAGGTTTAGAAGTCAATAGGCAGAGTTTTGAGAACTTGAATGTCATGAAATCCCAACATCCAACCTAAGTAATTGGATCGAGATAGGCGGTGGATCGTTGATCTGATGCATACACATTTTGGGGATTCAAAATCGGGAGTTAGGAGGTGAAGACTCCACCAGATTCCCAAAAGGTGGAAAGCTGGGATTTGATCAGGACCGTTGATTGGCAGAGAGATCTGGACTGTGGGATCCAGGTTGTCAGACCCTTGTGGATCAGAAGTTTGGGAAACGGTGGAGCATTGTCCGTGGATTCACCGAAACATGGGATCCTGACGCGTGTCTAGGAGTTGACCCCATGTTTTGAGCGAAGGGTCATGTGAATAAAAGAGCCGAGAAAACCTTAGCCTCAGTCTTTCGGGTTTTCAGATTTTGGGGATTGAGGAACCAGAGTTCCTTGCAACATGAATCCCAAAATCACGAAATGTGAAGCGCCTTTTAGTTCGGATCGTGGTCACCGCCGGTGGTCACGTGAGGAGAAGGCATGAACTAGTATGATGAATACTTAGCTTTGTTCAATTGTACTTGAGTGCATGAGTTTAATGCATTGTGAAGCTTCATAATAGGAAGCCTGATGTTAATACCGGTAAGGTATGAATGATATTAAACGTGCAAGTAATGCACATGTATGATGTAAGAGTATAAGTATACTAGAGGCCCAATATGATTTCCCTAATGAGTGAAACATGAAGCAAGTATTTCTCTTGTCTAGATTAAATGAATACTATGGAGGCATAGCTGACTCCATTCTGGGGAGTCATGAAATTTCTGTTCTAAATAATAGCCTGAGGGGAATGTATTCCATTTCCTCAGGAAGTACCAATATAATTAGATGAAAGGGTAAATGAGCAAAGATTCTCTCTTGTCATAATAAGAGACAAATGATTACGCCTTTGAGCATAACATGAGAAGGATTGTGAATGAATCTGAATTGACTGATCTTAACAGTAAAGATGCATGTGGGCTATAAAATATACCTATGGAAACTGGACACAGGCTTATGATTATGAGTATAGCTAAGTACATTGTGGATGTAAGTTAGCAAAAACCTAGAACATGTGCTGATGCATAATCTGGAATACATACCAGAAAGGTATGTCTATGTCCCTTAAAGAATGCTTATTAACAAGCTGAAGCTAGTTCGAGTTTGAGGCCATCACAGATAGTGATGGATATGCAACAAGGAAGTTGCATACCGAAGGAGTTCCCGGTGGAGGAACTGTATAAGGACTCTGTTAGAGGAACAGAGTCACAACCTGAATAATTGTTGAAGGTTGGACAATGGGCTGCAAGGCCTGTCCATATATAAGAATCTTGGATTACATTTTGAAAGAATCATGTAATTAATAGAAGACTAACAACTGAATATTGACCATTCTGATAACCAAATGGAAGTGTGTAGGATGCACATGTTCATGATTCATTATGAGAAAAGAGTTTCTATTAAAGCATGTTGCGGTATCCCAAAAAGGGTTAGGGTGAGGCCTAACCAAGGTGGCTCAAGGAAAAGAGCAGGAATATCCCGACAGGGAGTAGAAATGCAAAAGTAGAGAAGAGACAGTGAGGCCTTAGAGATAACTCAGCTGGGCTGAAAAGTCTCAGGCGATGTAGAAAGAATTTGAAGAAGAGGAGAGCCCTCATTTCTTTCCTTGCTGTGCATTATGTTTTCTATGGGATGAGAAAGCTAGTACATTGATGAACGGAAATGTTTTGATACCATAGTGATCGTGGTTGTAATACTGTGAAAATGATTGAGAATTGTTGTGTTGCACTCATGAAAACATTAAGGATAGTGTGATGAAGTACATACGGATATGCTGGGACATGTATGAAAATATTTTATTAAGTGAAATGCTATGGTACTTTCATTTTAATTTACATGACGACTAATGTGCCCATGGTGTATGTCATGTGTAGAAGGAAATACGATTGGAACTGTTGAGAAAGATAGTTGCCAATAATGAACAACCTCAAGCAGAGGGTGACCATGGGGAGGTTGCGGTCGAAAGATTGTTGACAGGGTTGTAAAAATCTTGCTAAAGCACTATTGATGATGTAGAGATCAGAAAGAGAGTGCTAGTAGACAAGAACCAGTATAAAGATATTTGTGCCTACGTGGGACAAGGTACGAAGGGATTTGGTAAGAACCCCTTCCGAAATATTTTATTGTCTTAATGTTATGCATGAACTTTGAAAGGCAGTTGTATGCCTTGGATACCCAAGTAAGGTATGATTCGGGAAGGAGAACCTAAATAATGGATGTATGAACCTCTGGTAGTAAACACTATTTGTAACCATTGGGAGAATTCATGAACCGATATGTCATGAATGCATTGACCAATCAAGGAGTGCTTAAAAGAATTCATGTAAAACTTTGAGTTCTGGTATACCGATTTGGGGTCGTGATCGGCCTATAGCAGGAAGCTTGGTCCTATTGTAAGAATGAAAGAAAACGACTAAACCATATGAGGAAAAGGTTGGTTAAATTCCAACACCCCATGGCCAATAACCTGTCATAAAGTGTGACAAACTTGAAATCAATGCAAGAGTGCATTTGGGTATGAATGTGGCCATGGATATTGGCACATTTGTTAAAACCCTTTTGAAATGTTGAATTACGTTTTGAAAAGTTTGGTATGTTGAGATGAGACTAACAGTTTGTTTGGTTGTGGAAAGAATGAATTGTAGGAAGCAAAGGGTCATGGATATGGAAGTGAGGTAAGCCCATAGGAAAGACCGATTGCCTACTGAGCCAAACTGCGAGGAATGGTATTTCCTTTTGAGAAAGTGAATTTGACTGTTAGTATGCACAATTCTGAAATTGTTGTGATGAATTTGAAAAGGTGCGATAAAAATGTATGTGCATGAGAACTAACAATTTGATTAGCTGAGGAGTGATTGCAGGAAGAAAGAATCTTGGATATGGAAATCCTGTAAGCCCATAAGGGAGACCGATTTCCTGGTAAGCTAAAATGTTATGGGAAAGAAAGTCCCATGCTTGTGAATCTGGTTTCGTACGGAACATATCTGAAAATATAAGAAGAGATTGGAAAAATCTGTGGGTGACAGATTTGCAATAAAAATTCTGAAAGTTGGAATTTATAATGATGTCTCACGAATGTTATATACCTGTGACACAGGTGAGGAGAAAAGATCTGTCCAGAAGGAATAGATGAAGGCTGTCAAAGCTGAAGATGATGGAAAAAAGGCTACTGCTGAGCCATGAAAACCACGTGATAAGCCATGATCGCCTGAAAATTATTGTGTTGAGGTGACACAAGCCGGAGGTATGCCTCGGCAGAGAAAGTATGAGGGACTCCTCGACTGTAAGACTCGATATAGTCTCTAAAATTTTCCTGTGTGAGAAAACCTTGGCAGGGAAAGATGGATCGCCCGAAGGATTGTATAACAGTGAAGGGGATGCCTAAGCCTGGGCCTAGAGGGTGAGTGACTGCAAGGAAGAGGAGACCTTAATAATTCTTGTAAACTATTGAGATCATGCACATAGTGGGTTGTTTCCTGTGCGGAAAAACCTTGGAAAGGAAGATGAAATCATGATAGCTCTTGTGAACTATTGGATTGGAATCATGCACCCAATGGGTACGTCAAGGAAAGTGATGAGCATGGATAACAAAACTACCATGTGGATACAGATCCACAAACTGCACAGATAAGTATTGTGCTAAGATTATGAAAATTTCCTTTTGAATTTTGAACAACAGTAAGATGTTTTCGCACAAAATTGTGATTAATGTGCCTGTTGTCCAAGAATTATTGAAGGCAGATGACGAAGACTAAGATCTTGAAAGAGGACCTGACCGAGGGTGAAGGTCAAGACTTATGAGGTGACTAAATGAGAAAGGCATGACAGGTGTTTTTGAGAAAGAACACCGAGGACGATGTTCCTTTAAGGGGGAGGGAATTGTAACACCCTGTTTCCCCCAATTTGTAATTAATCATAAAATAGGAATTACCATGCTAATGCATGAGGACAATGTAAATGTATTATTGTTTGAGTTGCCAATAACTAACTATGGGGGTGAACCTTGAAAGTACTAGCCATGATATCACTAGAGGAAGAATGTGAAAACTATAAGAGAGGGTTCATTATGACAAATAACCCCAAATTTCCCTTGATGAGGATGAAAACCTCCTTCAGATCCCAAGGAGAGAAATCAGTTAATGAAGAAAGGACCAGTGGTTGAATTATCAACCACCCCCATGAATGGAAACATGGGCTATCAGCCCGAAGTACCGCAGGGACCTGCAGACCTGAGCTTCCTTCTGATAGAAAGAACAGGATAGGTCGGAAAACCTTCTAAGGTAAGAGGGATACACACGAGAGAGGAGATACCAGACAAAAAGAGCGTAAGCTCGCAAGGGAGATGTGCAGAGCTCTCCAGCGAGTCATGAACTGAAGGCTATGAGCTTGATGTGGAATAGCATCTGAGAAACCTCACCGAGGACATAACCAAGAGAAAAATCTTTGAGTTACAGAGAACAAGACCCAAACAGAAGCGAAAACAGAGGAAGAACCCTCGAGAAGTGTGAGAATTCCCTGGTGATATCATGGCTTGGCACGGGGGTGGCTAGAGTGATAATAATGAATGCCTCTGTGCCTATGGTCGGTGGAAGGATGAACACCCATAGTCAGTTGGTTGGCGGCAACCTGTAATAGATAAGCGATTTCCTACCCTGTGTAATTTAGCCGTAACTGTGTATGAATTGGTTATACTGTGTATGTTTTAGGAATTGTGCATATTTCTTAATGGATATACTGTATCTCCCCTATTTCTTTTTGATTGTATAACTAGGCCAGTAAGAAATTATATGGTTAGGAGATGCTTTTATACTCGTAAATGCTTGTGTCCCGTGAAGGCATACGCCAGAGTCACGAATTGTGTGTTTGTCGACCCTGGACACAGTTTCATGTACGCATGCCAACTCTCCTAATTGTTTAGAGTCCCATGGAGGATGAAGTTTGTTAAGCTCAGGAGAGGTAGTGCAGATTGGTACAGGCTCTCTGCGAGGCAAACCGAACCCAAAACTCCTTAAGTCCTGGACAAGCTCAGGAAGGATCACACCGTTGTGTGCAAGAACCTTGCATGGAGTGCAGAGGTCGAGAAACCCTTTGGAGGTTTCAAAGCGTATGAAAGCTCAAGAGTGACAAATAGACCTTGATTGAAATCGAATCTGAATCATTGGTTCAATTCAGGGAAATAGAGGTGAGGATTTCCCCAAAGTCCTGAAGGGAAAATCGCCGATTCATAGGGGAAAATATGGACCGTTGGAGCCTACGTCCGGACAATCAGAGAAGAGTGCATTGGAGAATAGATCTGAACCATCAGATCGAGCGCAGGGGACCGATAGCCATCGAATCCAGAAAAGGCACACGAGGTTTAACCTGGTGCATGCAGGGGAGAGAGGACTCGTCAAAGTCCTGAAAGTCCCGAAGTATTCGGAACCGTCCATCGACACTGGACACGTGGTAGTTGGGTAGCATTTCACTGACTCGCAACTTGGAGTGGTCAAAGGGTAATACCACACAAACTCAAGATTCCTGAAATCGCAACGTGATCGTGGTTGTTGAAACATGAGTGATCTGGATCGTCTGTTTAGTGTGGATAACTTTCGGCATTTCGGCATCCGGGAAACCAAAGGGCAAGACCCATCAACTTCGCAAGTCATGAAATCCTGGTATACGAAACCCTGATACGCTCTGTGGATGAGCCGGTTTAGTGTGAATAAGTTTCGGCGTTTCGACATCTAAGAAACCAGAGGACAAGACCCCTCATCCTCGCAAGTCGCGAAATCCTGGTATATGAAAATCCGACGTGCTCTGTGGATGAGCCAATTTGGTGTGAATAACTTTCAGAGTTTCGGCATACGGGAAACCAGAGGACAAGACCCCTCATCTTCACAAGTCGTGAAATCCTGGTATACAAAACCCTAATGTGCTCTATGGATGAGCCGATTTAGTGTGAATAAGTTTCAGCGTTTCGACATCTGGGAAACCAGAGGGCAAGACCCCTCGTCTTCGCAAGTCGTGAAATCCCAGTATATGAAGCTCCGACGCACGATTAAGACTAAGTGTATTTTAACACCCTTAAGGTTAGGAGGGATAGTGACCGTTAGATCCAGATTAATGAGGGTCGTTGATCTCATACACGAATTCCCATATCAGAATTTGGGGATTGGAGTGACAAGATATTTGGAGTCACTGCATTTCGAACTCCCGATTATCGAAATCCTGATACGGCCAGGACTGTCGGATCAGGGGGAGATTTGCAGCCGTCGATCTAATCAAAGGTAAGATTTTGGGTTTCAGGGTTTGAAGAGTCGAAAGAATAGACTCTCTTGCATCGCTGAGTCAGGAAATGTGAAAGCCGCCTCTTGGCTTGGCCTGTGGTCATAACCAATGATCACATGGAGGTGGATAAGGGAAGAGATAGCCTGCGCTAGGCCCCTGTAGGAATTCGGGGATTCTATCCCTTGAGGAAGAGCAAAATTTTTATTTTTGCCGTAGTTGGTATGTGACATTGTGACAGGCATTATAAAATGCCAACAAGTGTTCATTCGTAGTGACAATGTTATTCTCTGAAAACCTAGGGAGATGCTCTTTGAATTTAGGAAGTGGACAAGTAGCAAGTTCCAGGTTAAGAGGAGAGGAAACATGCCACGATGTGGTTGTAACATATTCTTCAAACTGGAAAATCCCATACTTTTTAATGACTTTGGTGGGGTTTTTAGTAGATTGGATAGGGACTTGGTGACTATACAATCTACCAATCACTGACGAAGTTGAATTTTGAGATGAAGAAGCACCCCCAATGCCACCAGATCCACCACTAGATGTCTTCTTGTGGATAATAGGTAAGGGAGATAAAGATGAACTGGATGAATCAGAAAAGGTTCTCCTTAAAGCACTTTGTTGGGTTGATAAAACAACGTTCCTTCTCCCTATTTTAGCAATAGGATTAATTTCAGGTCATAAACCTCTTCTTCTCCTAGAAACACAAGGGTCTAAGGACATGAAAAGAAGATCAAAGATGGAAAATGAAAGTTATGGTTGATTCCTAAGCTGTCTATGTCTAGCTTTCAAATGTTCTTGGGAACTTATGTCTTGTTCAATTGCTGCCCATGAATGATTAAGCTCATCCCGGGTATTAGCAGTATCTAATATGGTGTTAAACAATTTTAAAGCAATACTAGTCTAATCTTGAAGATTGGGCTCAATTTTAGGCTACCTTGCAACAGGTACAGTCATTAAGAAATGAAACAGTCAAAGAATCAATATCATAAAAATATATATATGTGATGATAATCAAGCATAAAAATCAACCTGCGAGATATGGAAGATCTCCCCAATATGGTCACCAAATAAATGTTGAGGAAAATATATGAAATGAACTTTCTCAAGCATTTTCAGATCTTTCTTGGCTAAAATGAGATAGACGGGAATATCACCCTATGTTTATAGCCTCAAAATGTTTTTCCTAATCCACAAGTATTGGTTACAAGGGCTTAGGCTGATTTTCTTATAAATAAAACATTGCTGAAAAATTCAATATTTATGTAATTTTTTGAATATAACAGATGTAAAAGTAATGTAGAGACAGAAGAAAAAATACCAAGTCAATAACTAACACAGATGAGACAGAAAGCAATCGCTTATTTCATTCAAATTTATCAAAATAATCGCTCTCTTTACAAAATTCCTTGAGGAAGTTTGGACCAAAGTCAAACTTAGATGTCCCCAATGAAAACCATACAAAAGGAATTCTAACAGAAAGTAAAAAACTGAACATTAAAAGATGGATTAGCTTGCAACAGATTGCTGCCCAATCGACTCTACACAATATCCTTTATTAGTCATGAAATTTAATTCACAAACAGACAAGTCTACACAGACTATCAAAGATAGATCAACACCTCTGAAAAACAGGTGTCTGAATGATGTAATTCACCCTTGAATCTGGTTGTCAACAATAGGACCGTGTTGTCATAAAAGAGAATTAGGCTTTCAATGAATTAAAGAATGAATGAAAACTGAACTATCTCAATAAAACTCAAGAACATACCTTAGTATGATTTCTCCTTCTATTCTCCTCTTGTTCCTCCTTCTCTTTTTCCCTTTAAGTAATTAGAATTAGTTGAAGCAGTTAAACTACCTCTTTTAGTTAAGTTAACTAAAACTCAAATAACTTTTAGTTTACATGGAAAATTAATAAAATAATAATAAGGGTCTTTAATAAATAATAACTAGTAGGTGGGACCCCTTGTGACTCCCTTTAGTTTCTTAACAAACATAAACACAACTAGTTAATCAATCAAACACATCCCTCCTTGTTGCTCCCATCATCACTCTCATAATTTGAAAATTAATATCAATGATATTTGAAACCATATCCAAAAAATATAATATCCAACATATCCAAAAATAGTGTGTTGTCCAAAAAATTCAACAGTCAATTGTTCTCAACAATCAATAAATAAAAACACTTAAAAACCATATTTTCCACTTTGGGAGGAAATCTTCCCTTTGTTTCTATTGTCTCCCTTTGATTTCTATGAATTTTCCTTAGGCTGTGTGGAGACTTTAGGCCTTATTTCACTAATAACATGAGAGCAATCATCTCTCAATTGCATGTGGGATGAAATGGATTTGGCAGAGTCATTTGAGCGAGAAGAGGGGGAAACAACAACTTTTCCTTTATCAGGTGTATGGTGGGCTTCGGTTTTGGTTTTTAATCTCTTGCTTACGTGGGAAGGCTATACTGGTGAGTGGGCAGGTGTAGCTTGGAAAATTGGGTTAACTCGTGGAGGAGGAGTAGGCAAAGACAAATTGGGCTAGCCACGATGTTGGGAAATTGTCGGGTGGACAATCTCTTGAAATCTATCATTTTTAGGGACTTCAGGTTGTAATGAGACATGAGGGGGAACTGGGATACTAGGGACATGTGGGGGTTGGAAAGGAGGCCTTTCTGGCCTAGTTTGGACCACCCCTTGTCCAATCCAGTTGAAAAATTCAGCCTGGAATAGATGGTTCAACTCTTGTGGATCTGCATCAAAATGTGTAGAAAACCTTGGCCTTCTAGGGCCCCTGTTCCAATTTCCTCTTCTCATGTTATTACGACCATGGTTTCCTCTGCTGAAGAAGCTCATTCCTGTATGCAGTGTTTATTAGCAACTAGTTTCTTCAACAAACCATACATGATAGCTCTTTAAATATGAAACAAAGTTTGGCTCAACAACACATCAGACTCATGCAATCCAATCCATAAAAATTGTTTAATATTTTTCAATGAGCGGGGGGTGAATAAGGGTTATGGGATATATGAGGGATTGTATTGAGCGAAAAGTGGTAAAATAAAGGGAGGTAGATCATGATTATTTCTCAACAAATCATCAAACAATCAACTGTGTTGTAATAACAAAACATATCAACTGTAACTCATCTTTGTGCCATCCTTCAACTGCTATAATACAAATTTTTCATTTAATTATAATTTAATTTTAAGAACAAGGAGTGAATAGTGAATCTGGGAATATGAGGGGATTTGTAAGATGCAGAAAAGTGAGAGAATGGTAGGGAAATAATGAATATTGTTCATAAAACAAATCAAGTAATCAATAAACATAACTTTGTACTAAAATCAATACAAACAATAGAAACACCATATCAATAGTTACTATGTATCAAACTGTTCGCTGGTTCAGCATTTAAATTTCTCAACACTTCTCAATTTAGAACAGTCTGTGCAATCATACTTACAATCGAAACAACTTTCCATTTAACAGTCCTGTTAAGAAAATGCTTGGTCTTTAATTTCTTTTCTTTCCCTTTAAGAATTTAAAGAAAACACGGAGCAACATTGTTTCACCTCTATCCCATAATGCACCACTATAAAAATAACATCCACTTTCTACCAATTCTCAGTCGACCCAAATTAAAACATAGACAGGTCCCTTTCCAAAACAAACAGTCTTTCAAAACAATGTCCGATTACATACATTCTTCATCATATCAACCAATAATACTTTGCAAAAAAACCACAATCAACATAAAACTCGAACCTCATCACTGTTGATGTAACCATTTCCAATATGCACGATGATTCAATAATGGATGCACAATGGTCATAACCAAATACACACAATCACCAGTTCCATAATTTTCTATAACCTCGATCGGGCTTAGTGAAACACCCATGTGTTTTCATTTTGCAATTAAGTCAATGTTGTAAGAAGACAGTGAGTGGAAACATAATGAGAGGATAAAAGCCCGTTACTGTATATAATTACTTGTTCCCAATCGTAACTCTTCAACCAATTTAATCATAGAAAGATGAGATAGGGACTCGACGAAAAATTCAATAACCACTCCACTTGATAAACCAATGTTTGACAACCAAGAATATGTCTGAAGGGAGCAGAACAATTAGGGCTTTAAAATTAGGCTCTGTCACAACAAATGCAAGTATCCAATCAAGAGCGCGCTCATTCATCAATAGCACAGAGAACTGGAGGTCCTTAGAGACATATCAACCACATGAAAAAACCCTTTTGTTACAGACATAGTAGTAAGCCACAGGGTCTCCTTATAACTCCCAGCCTGGGCAATGAAACAACCATTAGCCACAGAGGAAACAATGATGGATAGGGTAGAAACAACTAATGCACATAGTGCATTTTACGTTCGCAGAGGAGAGGTGAATGTCAATTGAACCGTGACAGTTACCAAGAACAAACAGAGATATAACCTCTTTCTATTTTCTTAAGAGCCCAACCATTTGATAGCAATACTAGTGAGGATGCATAGACCGAGGCATATCTTATATCACTCCACAACCATACAGTAAATATCAATGTATGGCCACCCTAAGACCGATTCTTAAGATACTTTGGTTACAATACCATGATAATGATCCCATGACCATGATTTTGGTACAAAAAATACACAGCAACCAAATGACATTTTGAGCACAAATGGATAGGGTTATACTCATGACTATGAGGAAGCGACCAGCAATAATACACATAGCGAAACCCTCCACCATTTAAAAATAGAGCGATAATACTACATTCACTTAATATCCACATGGACCCACCGCGATTTTAACCAACAGAGCAACGAATGAATGCACAACTCAACAAAAAATCAATTCTTTTGCTTGCAATCCAAACAATTACACAGTCATTCCAGAGAGAAAAATCATGCATTTTCACAGTTGCAATTCTCAAGAAAACACAAACCCAAGTATTAGTGATCCATTTTTTGTTCATACACAGATCATAACTTATGGATGGGGTGAAAATGAACCATACCTGTAACATAGAGCTTAAAAGGGTGAGTTGGCTGAGCGTTTTCTTCCCAAGCCTGAAAGGTAGAGCTTAACCACCAACAGACTGAAATCCAACAAAGAAACATACTAGGGTGACGATCTATGGGGGGAGTATGGAGTGATGTGCATTTAATGCACATCGCTTCCATCTCCTATCCTATTCAATTATGAATTACAAGACAACCAACATTTACCAATGCATTAAACCATGTAATAAATTTCCAAACCATTGAAATCTGTGACAATATTCCTTGCCCAATGTGCCACCCAAAACATTCACATTAACGTTTTCCAAGTACTCATGCCATACCATATGAATTGCAATGCTATATGCACCCCAAAATAACTCAAATGAAAATCGCATAGCCACTAACCAACCATATAATAGTTAGGACTAACACTAACATCTTTTACCTTTTCATTTGCATATAATCCTTAACATAACTCAAACATAGATCCTTTACTTTTAGGATTTTTTTTCATAAGTTTCTTTTCTTGTTTTGGTTATGTTATTACTAACATGTTTCTTGTGTGTATGTGGACAGGTAGTAGATCACGATGATTTGTGACATTATTAAATCATAGCAACTATAAATATATGCCCATCATAACATAAAAATAATGCTTTGAATTGCAGAAACATCCCATAAAATGCATCATCCACCTGTTACTATGTCAAAATGAAACCAAGACTGCATTGTCAACCATATAGGACTATGTAAGCGGTGTCAAAACAACAATAGAAAATGTGTCATATGACTATCTTCGAGCCTCCAGTCTACAAGGGGGTCCCACCTACTAGTATTATATTATTAGCATAGTTTAAATAATAGGGCTTTAACAATACTTTGTGGGCGAAATTCCTCACTGCAATTTTAATTGTCAATAGTTGGTTGTAGTTCAGTGGTACAGGTTGGTATAGTTGTGCAGTGATATATATCACAGTGATAGTGTGACATTGGTTCCATCATTCTACTTCTACGTTAGGGCAGTTGGATGGGTCAAGGACAGGTGGTTGTAACCACCTTACGATTGTAGCCGGAGAACATAGGGGGTTGTAGCCTCCTTCTGGTTGTAGCTAGATAATTGGGGAGTTGGAGATTCCCTTAGGTTGTAGCCTGAGAAAATAGGGGTTGGAGCCTCCTTCCAGTTGCAGCTGGAAAACAAAGGAAGTTGGTGCTTCTAATGAACGTAATTCTTAAAGACATATAAGAAAAATCATTATGTGTTTTTCTCTTGCTTTGGGTTTCTACGTAAAAACACTAGTGTACTATGTATGTGTATGATTGCTCATTTGTTCATTGTTTATTTACTATGCAACTATTGGATGATAATGCTACATTGATATAACACTTGCATTTTGTGATTAAAAATGATTGAATTTCTCTATTACTGATTCACCCCCCCTCTCAATAATCGAACAATTGGAATCAGAGCAGGTTCCTTTAGAAATCAGTTTAACCACTAAAAGGTAGATCATGGAGAGCAACAACATGTATAAAAATGGAACACCACAGTTTTATGGATAGAAGTATGCATTTTGGAGCATAAGCATGAAAACATATATACAGGCACATGGATTTGAAATTTGTTAATCAGTTGTAGATGGATAAAAAGAACTAGCAGTTCCACCAACAAATGAAAGAGCAATAAAACTTGGTCAAAATAATTCCAAAGCCACAAATGCACTTTTGAATGGTCTTTGTGAATCGGTATACACCAAAGTTATACATTGTAAATCCGCTAAAGAGATTTGAGACAAGCTTCAAAATATTTATGAAGGAGATTCAAAAGTCAAAGCAACAAAGCTTCAAACTTACAGAGGCCAATTCAAACAACTAAAGATAAAGGAAGATGAGAATATTGCAGCTTACTTCTTACCATTCGATGAAACAACAAATGCAATCATAGGATTGGGAGAATAAATTAAAGAATCTGTAATTGTTCAAAAGGTACTAAGATCTCTTCCTATGAGATTTGATCCTAAGATATCAGCACTAGAAGAAAGAGAAGATCTAGACTCAATAAGCATGGAATAACTACATAGAATCTTCATAGCATATGAAATGAGAACTGAAAAGGAAAATCTAGATATAAAAAAAGCAGCGTTCAAAGCATCCAAAATATCAAAGAAAAAGGGAAAGCAAAAGGAAAAAGAACATAGAAACAATAGTGACATCTCAGAAGATGATGAAGAAGTGGCCAACTTTGTCAGAAGATTGAAAAATGGAACCACTGATAGATATAAAAGTAAGATTCCATTGATTTGTTTTAATTGTGATGGTATTGGTCATTTTTCTAACAAATTTCCTCATAAGAAAAAGAGAATGATGAAGATTACTCAAATAGAAAACAAACATATAAAGGAAAAATAACCATGAAGAAAGATTTCAAGAAAATCTTCTGCACCAAAGAAGAAATATCCTCATCAGATGAAGATGAAGTCAGTGACAGTGAGACATAAAGAGTTATATTCATGGTAGTATAAGACTCTGATAAAGAAGACACCAAATAAGAATATGAAAAGGAAAAATTTGACTACCGATAAGAATTGTTGACTGCCATAGAAGTTATAAGAATAGAAAAGAAGAAAAAGAAGAAGCTACAAGCGAAACTAGACAAGAAAGAAGACACTCAGGAACTACAACAAATAATCACAATATTGAAGGTTCAAATAGAAGAAGATAAGAGAATTGAAGAAGCACTCAAAGAATAGATAGAAGAAAGAGACGAGATCATTGGAAATTTGGAAGCAGAGATTGTCAAATTAAGAAAGGATCTTCAAAAGAAAAATATGCAGAACATCTCAAAAGTTTTGGATGACATTATCAGTAGTCAAAAGCCTCATCATGACAAGTACGGACTTGGATACAATCAAACAGAATAGGGATCGAGCTCCAAAACAACATAACAAGAAACATATCCAAAAAGATATGCAAAAAAAATTAAAGGGGATAGGAAAACCTACAAGGAAGATTACAGGGACACTCCTCCACTGAGAAGATTCAGATTTCAGAATCAATGATAGACAAAAATAGATAGGCCTCAGGAAGAAGAAGGATTCATAACATTAAGTCCTTTCATAATATCTTCAACTCCCAAGTATCAAACTATATTTTTTGGTTTACGTTATGCATGCAATAATTTTGGACATAAATCTATGAATTGCAGAGCTAATAGTGTTAGGACCACATATTGTACCCTTTTTGCCCATACTTTTTGCTATTATTTTACCCTTCATCACCTACATTTTGACTTATACTATCATTTCATCTAATCATTCCAAGGTAT
>JZKD02S1868779.1:33991-63494 GCA_000966675.3 Picea glauca | reverse complement strand
ATTGAGCATATATAGTGCGCAACTATCTTTGAAACAAAAGACTTCCCTGGGTTGATAATTTATGTTTCACTTGGTTGTTTGAAATTAATTAAGCAATTATAGTGACCAACAAATAGTAGGAACATAAACAACTTTGAAAGTCATACACAAAAGGGTTATCCAAGAAGGCCTAGTTAAACACAGAGAATAAGTTACAACAGGTTGAATCATTGAGCACTGAAGTGGAATGCTAAAAGTGTAACAACTTTAGACACATGGCCAAAGATTGCAAAATGACAGTCCCTCCTAGAGAACCAAAACAAAACAACAAAAGTCACAGATAGGAACCTCAGAAAAGGACATGGATAAGAAAGAAGAATCAGTATAGCAATGAAGAACTCACACTTTCTCTACAAGCTAAGAAGAAGAAACGTGGTTGGTATGTTGACAGTGGATGTTAAAAACACATGACAAGTGATAAAGACAAGTTTCTTACATTAATAAAGGAAAGAGATGGATCAGTCTCCTTCGGAAATGATGATTCATCTAAAATCATTGGAAAATGCACAGTCAGAATTGGAAACAAGAATACAAAGGAAAAAAATGTTCTACTAGTAGAATATATGAAACATGATCTTCTAAGTGTAATTCAAATGTGTGACCAATGTCATAAAATTAATTTTGATTCACAGAAGTGAGAGATAATAAAAGAAGGTTAAGGAAAATTAATTTCGATAGCTGCAATAACTTCAAGAAACATATATGTATTAAGTGAAATTGGAAATGAAAAGTGTTTTCTAGGAAAGGAAGATGAAGGATGGCTATGGCATAGAATAATGGGTCACATACACTTTGAAAACCTTGTCAAAGTCAGCAGAAAGGAAGCAGTTAGAGAAATGTCCCAGATCACAAGACCAACCAACACTTTTTGCAAGCATTGTCAACAAGGAAAGCAAACAAAGACCAGGTTCAAACCAAAGGAATACTCAACGACAAGACCATTGGAAATTTTGCATACTGATCTAGTTGGACCAACTACAACAAAGGGTTCAAAAGGTGAGAAATACTTTATGTTATTATTTGATGATTATACAATAATGATTGTAGTTTTCTTTCTCAAGAATAAGTCAGAAGATTTTGAAAACTTCAAGGTCTACAAGGAAATGGTTGAAAATGAAATGGATTCAAAAATCAAATGTTTGAGATCAGATAATGGAGGAGAGTTCACTTCAAAGTAATTGATGGATTACTGTAGTATGCATGGAATAAAAATGCAATTCTTCGTTTCTAGGACACCTCAACATAATGGAGTTGTTAAAATAAAAAACATGACCGTATAGGAAATGGCTCGAACAATGCTAATGGATTCCAAATTGACAGATATTTTTTGGATACATGCGGTGCATACAACAGTTCACATTCAAAACAAATTAATGCTCATAAACAACACTAAAAAAAATCCCTACGAGCTATGGAAAGGAAGACCAACAAATGTGAAGCACTTCAAAGTATTTGGAAGCAAATGATACATCAAAAGAGAAGATGGAAGAATGGGAAAGTTTGACTCTTGTGTGGACAAAGGAGTACTTTTTGGTTACTCAAGTACAAGGAAATCATACAAGTGTTACAATGTGAGATTGAACAAAGTTGTGGAAAACATCAATGTAGCAATTGATGAAACAAGTGGACGAGAATCAAAGGAAGAAGAAAATGAATCAGTGGAACATATTTACAAAGAAGAAGAAAAAGATGAAGAAGAAGTAGACGAGGAAGATGAAGAAGATCAAATAGAAGTAGAAGAGAAAGTTCAACAAGTGCCTCCAAATAACCTAGCAAACTTTTACAAAAGAACCATCCTTCAAATTAGATTATCGGAAACAAATATGCAGGAGTTGAGACTAGAAGAAGAATTTGTCCGCCAAAACAAATGCACCTAGCACTCTCATCTACGATTGAACCAAACTGTTTTGAAGAGGCCAACAAGGATGAATTTTGGAAGAAGGCCATGGATGAGGAATTGGATCAAATAGAGAAGAATGACACTTGGGAATTGGTTCCAAGACCAAAGAATAAGAATATGATTGGCACAAAGTGGGTATTCAAAAATAAATTGAATGAAGATGGACAGGTTACAAGGAGAAAAGCTAGATTGGTATTTAAAGGATACACACAGGTTGAAGGAATCGACTTCGAAGAGACATTTGCCCCAGTCGCCAGAATGGAAACAATCTGATTGCTTTTAGCTTATGCATGCTCCAAGAATATTAAAGTGTACTAGATGGACATGAAATCATATTTTCTGAACGGGCAACTTGAAGAAGAAGTCTACATTGAACAACCAGAAGGATTTTAGTTGTCAGAGAATGCAGATTATGTGTGTAAATTGAAGAAGGCCTTGTATGGTCTAAAACAAGCTCCTAGAGCATGGTACTCTAGTCTGGATAATTATCTACAGCAGGAAGGGTTCAGAAAAGGAAGTGCAGACAACAACCTCTACATCAAGGTAACTCGAGATAGTATTTTATTAGTTGAAATTTATGTTGATCATATTATTTTTGGAAGCAATGATGACACGTTAAGACAAAAATTTTCAAAGGATATGCAGAATGAATTTGAAATTTCATTACTCGAAAAACTATCCTTCTTTCCGGGTCTTCAGATATGTCAAAGCAACCACATAATTTTTATTTCTCAAACTAAGTATATCATAGAAATGCTAAAGAGGTTCGCAATGGAAGATTGAAAAACAATTACCACTCCTATGCAAGCCAGTTGCAAGTTGAGCAAAGATGATGATTCAAAGTATACATACCAAAGGAAATATAGGTCATTGATTGGTAGCTTACTATATGTGAAAACATCCAGACCAGCTATAATGCAGGCAGTTGGACAAGTGGCACGATTTCAAGCAACACCAAAGGAATCACATGTATTAGCAGTGAAGAGGATTTTCAGATATCTCAAAGGAACATAAGATTTTGAATTATGGTATCCAAAAGGAAAGGATCTATCACTTATTTCCTACACATATGGAAATTGGGAAGGTTGCATTAATGACCAACGAAGCACTAGTGGAGCAATGTTCTACTTGGGTGAGTGTTTAGTATCATGGATAAGCAAGAAACAATCATCAATATCCTTATCTACAACCGAGGCAGAGTATATTGCAGTAGCAATATGTTGTACATAGGTTATATGGATTAAACAAACTCTCACAGATATACAGGTTGAGTATGATAAGCCCATTACAATCTATTATGATAATACAAGCATCATCAGTATCTCAAAAAACTCAGTGATGCATTCCAAGATGAAGCACATTCCAATCAAGTATCACTTTCTATGGGAACAGGTTGCAGAGAAGAACATCATAGTTGAATATGTGGGCACAAAAGAACAAGTGGAAGACATCTTCACAAAACTGCTTTTGCAGGAAGCCTTTGAGTATCTTCGCCAGAGACTCAGAGTAATTTCTACTCCAAAATGAATTCTTTTGAATGTTTATCTTATATGTATTATATTTACACGAGGAAGCACCATAAAGAAGAAATTTCAAGTCGGGAGATCAGTTTCAGGAAGAGTTCAGTCATGGGGAGTATCCCCAAGGATATTTCATTTAGGGGGAGTAACCTCGGATGGAAAAATACCTTTTCCATCGATGAAAAAGGGGGAGAGATTTATCAGATGCAGATCACAGAGGCATGGTTCCAGGGGGAGCGATGGTCATAGGGGGAGCATGAGTGACATGACTTCAATATTGCATCAAAGTGTTTCCGTCAATTCCAAATGGGGATATTGTTGATTAATTAGGTTGGTTGTCATTGATGCCAACCCTTGAAGAAAGTCTAGTAGTGTATTTCAGTAGCACAAAGGTTTGGGTAATGGACCCAAGTTTGTTTGATGGATAATGGTATGTGTTTTGATATATTTGCAGGTAAGACTATTCTAGATGGATAGTAAATTTCAGGCCATTTCTGGTGGTATGTGGAACGTCATATAACTCCTCACGGTTAGAGATTTATGGCCATGTGAAGTTGGAGAACCCTCATGAGTCATATAGAAGCCCCAAAAGGTCAAAGTAGTCTAACTGTTTGAAAAGAAGAAATTATTTAAATAATAAGTGAAGTGATGAGTGTACTATAAGTCAAAGAGGATGCAAAAGAAATTATTTAAATAATAGAGTTAATGGAGAACTTACTAATTATGGAAAGTGGTAAAGTTAAGTGGACAAGTGGTTAGAAGTGGGTTAGCCCTAAAATAAGGAAAGTGGGTTAAGATGGTTAGAATGTAACCCCTTGAGGAAGCTACATAAAAGTATAAATAAGAGGCAAGGGCCTCTCAGTCAAATCACACTTGAACATATTGAGTATATATTTTTGTGTAAGGATTATTGCAAGTACTCATTAATACATATGAAGTTTGTGAAAGTATGAGGTAGCACAAAGGGTTGACGACGAAAGTTTTGGAATTATAGAGAATACTAAAAAACCCTAATTTCTGAGGTGTATGCGGGCTAACAGTGTATTAGGGTGCGTACATACGCGGTCTGGCAGTGTGTTAGGGGTGCGTATATGTGGGTAAAGCCATAAAAACTTGAGAAGATGAAGATGTCGAGGTTATAGATTCTAAGATCAAGTTCCCAGGAAGATCTACAGTGATCAGATACATCAGATCTATCCACTGGTTCAAAATGTATGTCTTATTTCTATGAGTAGTTGGATTTTGATGTATGCATGAGAAATGGTTATGGAGATTTGAGGATTCTCCCTAGAGAGACGTGGTTGCATGGGATCTTTTGTATAAGTTAGATCTACAGAAATACAATGCTGGTATAATCAATATTTATCATTGATACTTCTTGTTAGAGTTGAGGCACATCTTGTATTTCTTGGCATTGGCTAAGGAGTTTTGTGGTACATGGTTGAGAGATTGTATTTGTGAAGTGGTTGATGTATTGAGAGGTTGAATATCAGAAAGTGTTTGATTTCTAGATCATGTGAGGGTTATTATACTTGTTCATGATTACACACACTTATATGGCACATGACTAGAGAGAGATATAGATGATTTGGGTAAAGGTTATGTATGAGGATGCATGCACAGGGTGTAGTTACAGTCTCGATACAGTGACAGGTTGCAGATCTATGTGAAAGAAGTTGTAGAGGGTCATAATTTTTTCAGAATAAAGAAAATCATAGTTTTCAGAAGGAATACGCAAGCTGCATAACAGATAGGTCACGTACATACACGGGTTGCATAATAGATAGGGCACATACATACGCATGATGTAGAACTACAGGTCACGTATCCCTAGTTTCAAAATACATATGCAGGCTGCATAACATACATTATGCGTACATACGCAGGCTGTTGTACAGATAGGGTGCGTACATACACATGTTCCAGAACTATAGGATGTGTATCTGTTGTATTTTATTTGATACATGTTCAGTTAAGGTATAGGTTGATTGCAGGGCAATAGTACAGGTTGGATGTACGTCAGTGGTATAGGTTGGTGATGCAAGAGCATCGCTCCACCTCAACATGCACCAACCGATTAACACACATGGTGCACATTCAAGGGAGGAGAGGCATCGCCCTCTCTTTTTTTCCTCGAGACTCAAAAGCATGATCCATGAATTAATACTGACAAGCTGGAAGAGCCAAGTTGTGCCTTCGCACAAGATAGAGATAAGGTCGTCATTAAGTGGTTGACGACAGAAGGGATCTGCATCCGATTTGGAGCAGATCTCCATCATTGTAAATTTCCTTGGTAGTCAAGAATTTTTGGATGGTGATTTGACACCACTAGTTTAGCTTGCGAGGGAAGCTCTTTGAGCCCCTCTTGTATAAATCTTTGTATCATATGCCCGATAGAGGTTGCTGAATTTTGATGAAAATTCGTAGTAGGCCAAGTTAGGGAGTTGATGAGAGCCGAGACTCAGTCATAGCTCAGACTCCACTATTGTAATTTGACATTCCACCATTAATATAAAATGACAGTTTTTCTTTTTTTCAATTTCTTTGTAATGGATGTTTTGTTATGAATGTGATTTGTATGTAGTTGAATTGTATATGAATTGTAGAAATTGTCAGCAGGGATAGAGATACATTTTTCTATCCGAGAGTGTGTTTAGTTAAGTCTGGTTCTCTAGGATAAGTGCAAGGAGTGCGCGACAGAGAGAGGAAACTTTGTGAGCTGACACAAGGAGTGCATGTCTGAACTCAGTGGAGTTAGAAGAGAAGCTGCCAGGAGGGCACACCAGATTTATTCATAGACTCGGGGAGAAATTTCAAGGTGGTTAAGTACCTTGGAAAGAAAGACCATGTGGGAGGAAGCACAATGCAGAGTTACTGAACACTTTTCCAGGAGGTCATCGAGCTAGTGTGAACATGCACAAAATCAACACAACTGGACGTGTTGTTACCCTTAAGAGATTCCCAAAATTACTTAACATTCTGAGGAAGGAAGGCTTCAAAAGAGTGTATTGACAAAGGAAAGGTGATGCCTCAAAAATTTCCATAAGGCTTAGAGAGAAGTTTTCAAGAAGCTTAGCTGAGTGCAAGGAGTGCACCGAGGAGACTATAAGTTCATATTACAATATCAGGAGGAAGAGAAAGAGTTTCCAGAAGGGCATGAGGAAGTTCACAAGAGAACAGTTAATTTTGGAGGTTTTCAAGCTGAGCAAAGTCGCATAAGAGTCTGCTTAGAATTATGCAAGGAGTGAAAAAGGTGTTCGGGAACAACCTAAGTCTCGAAATGAGAATTTGTGCTAAGTGTGCAAAAGGGGTCGAGGACTTGGCGAAGTCCCGAAGGCATAGAAATCATCCATCATCGAGGAGGAGACACGTGGCAGAAGATCGAGAGGTTTAGGAGAAGAACTTCGGAAGGTTGGTCGAGAAGCAAATAAAGGTCTTTGCGAAGTTGTGAAGAGCGATTTGAATCTAGACCGTTAGATATGGAAGGGTATGTGGTAGATATCCACGAATTTTTGAGGAGGAACCCTTCGAATAAAATTCAAGAGGAGAATACCCAAAGAGCTGGGGAAGTCGAAGCAATCCTAGCCGTCCATCGAGATAGGACGCGTGGCGATAGATCATCACATCATTGAATAAAAAATTGGGAGAATTAGAGTCAGAAGAAGAGAGGACTCAAGAATTCTAAACTCGTGAGTTGATCACATCCGTTGATTGTGAAAATAATGTGGACCGTAGATCTAGTCCCGAAGAATTCGCTGATTCGGAAATAAGGGAAAGGGTAGTAAGCAGCTCTCGAAAGTTCCGAAGCACGAGATCACAGAGGGAGCTATCCCATGGTCATATTCCATGGTCACATCAAGGATAGGGTCCACGGTGCCACATAACCTGCACCTAGAAAGTAAAAGGGCTTGTGTCAAGTTAAAAACGGTTCCATCAGGATCTCGACGAACCATTCGGTTCGGTGACTTGAATGATCCTAGACCAGGAGGTTGATCCATCCTCGAAAGAGAGAGAGAAGGGGGAGTTTGGCATCAAGAGTGGTATCGGGTCTTTTTTTGTCTACAGATCGTAGGCAAATGAGATATCCGAGCTAATGCAGAATTGAGTTATGTAGGCAACGGAGACAGGGTATAATACTCTATTGAAGCTGTTGCAAGGCGTGCAACAGATGATAAACAACCAGGTGAGTTTTAGAGGAAGAAAGATGGACATTAAAGGTCACAATAATGGTTGAGGGGAAGTCCATTCGCAGAGGAGAAAATCAGAGATGGACAGGGAGCTGAGTAAAATATGAGCATAGATGGAGAAGCTAGTATTCAAGATGTAATAGGAGGAAAAGGTGCACTAGAGGTACGAATGGCCTTTGAAGAAGACAATTGAATGGCCTGTTCGGAATTTGTTGGCCAGAGGGAAATAACAGATTCTAAAATGATGGTTGAGACATGATGAAAACCTCAGTGATGACGGAAAGATATCTGGAAAAGGTCTCGTAAGTTGTCAGGTGGGCAGTAAGAAGGGATCAATGGATCTCGCAAACTACCAGGTGGGCAGAGGAGAAATCCTAAATTTCCAGGTGGGCAAGGGAGGAGATATGAGATCAGTTGATAGTTCACATCAGAGGAGGTTAATGGATGAGGAGGAAGAAGAATAAATACCTCACTCAGATGGAGATTCGTGCGGAATTGTGAACCGTGTGAATGAAGACGATGAGAAGTTGGAAACTTCTACCATTGAAGAGAAGGATCAGAGGACCATTTTGATCATTGGAGGAGTCGATATATTCCTACCAAGCGGTCGAGGGGAGGCTAGAACAGATGTTTCATATGTGACAGAAGGACAACAAGCTGATACTTTCATGAAGGACGAACAAATACTGAAGTCTGTCCCGACAGAAAGAGAATGCCTAGTTGAGTTACTCACCCAATGGGAATTGGAGTTAAAAGAACTGGAGGATTGGTTATATAGTCCAGAATCAGAAGGTGGTTTCCATAGGATAGCCATGCCAGAGGAGACACACCAGCACGATTCATAGCTGAGGGAAGTTGGAGCAGAACCAGTCGGGAAAATGACAAGGATCAATCTGTCAGAGGGGGTAGCTGAACAACAGTTCAGTGTTGAGACTGCAAAAGTGGAGGATGCAGTAGAGTGGCAAGCTAAGGCCACAATAAATGATGGAGATACATTGGGAGATCAGTTTGATTTACCAAAAGACAAGGAAGAAGTGCAGCGAGGGCGTCTGCAACGGAAGAGCCAGCCGATAGAGCAGTTGGACAAGGTGTTTGAGGAGATAAGGAAGCTGATGATGGAGTCAACAGAGGAGACGATCATCACAAGGAAGCTGGATAAAAGGAGACCTTCATGAGCATCAGGGATGATGCACGAGCATAAGCAATGAAGCATAAGAGCTAAGAGACAGCTCCAAGAAAAAGTTTGGGATCCAGGAGGATTTCAACCACGCTAGAAAGCTCATGAGAAGGAGCTCATAATTTTTGTAGCCGTGGAGTATGATGCAGGAGCATCACTCCACCTCAGCACACGCCAGTTGATTAACACTCGTGGTGTGCATTCAAGGGAGGAGAGGTGTCACCCTCTTATTTTTTCCTCGAGAATCAAAAACATGATCTAGGCATTAATAGTGACAAGCTGGAAGAGACAAGTTGTGACTTCGCAAAAGATGGAGATAAGGTCTCCATTAAGTGGTTGACGACAGAAGGGATCTACATCCGATTTGGAGTAGATCTCCATCATTGTAAATTTCTTCGGTAATCAAGCGTTTTTGAATGGTGATTTGACACCACTACTTTAGCTTGTGAGGGAAGCTCGTTGAGCCCCTCTTGTATAAATCTTTGTATTGTATGCCCGATAGAGGCTACTAAATTTTGATGAAAATTTGTATTAGGCCAAGTTAGGGAGTTGATGAGAGCTGAGACTCAATCGTAGCTCGAACTCCACTATTGTAATTTGACATTCCACCATTAATAGAAAATGATATTTTTTCCTGTTTTCAATTTCCGTGTAATGGATGTTGTGTTAAGAATGTCATTTGTATGTAGTTGAATAGTATATGAATGCTATAAATCGTCTACAGGGATAGAGATACATTTTTCTATCTGAGAGTGTGTTGAGTTAAGTCTGGTTCTCTAGGCTAAGTGCAAGGACTGCGCAACAGAGAGAGGAAACTCTGTGAGCCGACGCAAGGAGTGCATGTATGAACTTAGTGGATTCAGAAGAGAAGTTGTCGGGAGGGCACACCATATTTATTCACAGACTCGGGGAGAAATTTAAAGGTGGTTAAGTACCTTGGAAAGAAAGACTATGTGGGAGGAAGCATAGTGCAGAGTTACTGATCACTCTGAAACACTCTGCCCGGAGGGCATCGAGCTAGTGTGAACGTGCACAAAAAAAACACAACTGGAGGTGTTGTTACCCTTAAGAGAGTCCCAGAATTACTAAACATTTTGAGGAAGGAAGGCTTCGCAAGAGTGCATCGACAAAGGAAAGGAGATGCCTTAAACCTTTCCATAAGGCTCAAGGAGAAGCCGTCAAGAAGCTTAGTCGAGCGCAAGGAGTGCACCGAGGAGACTGTAAGTTCATATTACAATCTCGGGAGGAAGAGCGAGAGTTTCCATGAGGGAACGAGGAATTTCACAAGATAACGATGAATTTTGGAGCTTTTCAAGCCGAGCAAAGTCACAGAAGAGTCTACGTAGAATTTTGTAAGGAGTGCAGAAGGTGTTCGAGAACAACCTAAGTCTCGAAAGGAAAATTTGCACTAAGTGTGAAAAAGGGATCAAGGACTTGCCAAATTCCCCAAGGCAGAGAAATCATCCATCAAAGAGGGGGAGACAGGTGGCAGAAGATCGAGAGGTTTGGGAGCATAACTTTGAAAGGTTTTTCGAGAAGCAAACAAAGGTCTTCGTGAAGTCGCGAAGAGAAATTTGAATCCAGACCATTATATCTGGAAGGGTACGTGGTAGAGCTCCACGCATTTTGGAGGAGGAACCCTTCAGAGAAAAGTCAAGAGGAGAATACCGGAAGAGCTGGGGAAGCCTAAGCAATCCTAGTCGTCCATCGAGATAGGATGCGTGGTGAGATATCAGCACATCGTTGAATCTCAAATCAGGAGAAGTGGAGTCGGGAGAAGAGAGGACTCATGAATTTTGAACTCTTGAGTTGATCACAGTCCTTGATCGCGAGGAGAACATGGACCGTAGATCTAGTCTCGAAGAATTTGTCGATTTAGAAATCGAGGAAAGGGAAGTAAGCATCTCTCGAAATTTCCAAAGCATGGGATTGCGAAGGGAGATAGCCCATGGTCATAGTCCATGGTCACATCAAGGAGAGGGTCCATGGTGCCACATAACCTACACCAAGAAATTAAAAGGGCCTATGTCAATTTAAAAACGGTTCCATTAGGAGCCTGACAAACCATTCGGTTCGGTGACTTGAACGATCCTAGACCGGTAGGTCAAGCCAACCCCGAAAGAGAGAGAGAAGGGGGAGGTTGGCATCAAGAGTGGTATAAGAGATTTTTTTTTCCACAGATCGTAGGAAAATGAGATATCAAAGCTAATGCAAAATTGATTTCTGTAGGCAAGGGAGACAGGGTGCGATACTCTCTTGAAGTTGTTGCAAGGTGTGCAACAGATGATAAACAATGAGGTGAGATATAGATGTATCAATATGGCCATTGATTTTCACAAGCATGGTCGAGGGGAAGTCCATTTGCAGAGGAGAAAAGTGGAGATGGATAGGGAGCTCAGTGAAATCCGAGCACAGATGGAGAAGCTAGCATTCAAGATGCAATAGGAGGCAAAGGTGCACTAGAGGTACGAATGGACTTTGAAGAGGATAGCTAAATGGCCTGTTCAAGAATTGTTGGCTAGAGGGAAGCAATAGATGCTAAAACGGTGGCTGAGGCATGCTGAAAACCTCAGTGATGAGGGAAAGAGATCTGACAAAGGTCTTGTAAGTTGTTAGGTGGGAAGTAAGAAGGGATCAGTGGATCTCGCAAACTGCCAAGTGGGCAGAGGAGACATCTCGAATTCCTAGGTGGGCAAGGGAGGAGAGATGATCTCAGCTAAAGTTTCATGTTAGAGGAGGTTGATGGATGAGGAGGAAGCATAAGAAACACCTCACTCAAATGGAGATTCACATGGAATTGTGAATCGTGTGAATGAAGACGATGAGAAGTTGAAAACTTACACCATCGAAGAGAAGGATCAGAGGACTGTTCTGATCATTGGAGGAGTTGAGATATTCCTACCAAGCAGCCGAGGGGAGTCTAGCACAGATGTTGTAGATGCCACAAAAGGACAACAAGCTGAGACTATCATGAAGGAGGAACAGATACTGAAGTTTGTCCTGACAGAAAGAGAATGCCCAGTTGAGTTACTCACCCAATGGGAATTGGAATTAAAAGCACTGTAGGATTGGTTAGACAGTCCAGAACCAGAAGGTGGCTTCCATAAGATATCCATTCTAGAGGAGACACACCAACACGAGTCTTAGTTGGGGGAAGTTGGAGCAGAACTAGCTGGGAAACTAACAAGGATCAATAAGTCAGAGGAGGTAGTTGAACAACAGTTCAGTGTTGAGACTGCAAGAATGGAGGATGCATCAGAGTGGCAAGTTAAGGCCATGAGAGATGAGGGAGATACCTTGGGATATTAGTGTGATTTTCCCAAAGACAAGGAAAAAGTGCAGTGAGCAAGTCTGCAACGGAAGAGCTAGTCGATAGAGCAGCTGGACGAGGTGGTCAAGGAGATAAGGAAGTTGATGATGGAGTCGGCATAGGAGACGATAAACACAAGGAAGCTGGACAAAAGGAGACCTTCACAAGCAACAGGGATGATACATGAGCAGAAGAAATGAAGCAGAGGAGCCGAGAGACAACTCCAAGAAAATGTTTGGGATCCAGGAGGATTTCAACCATGCTATAAATCTCATGAGAAGGAGATCATAATTTTTTTATCTGTGGAGTATGATGCAGGAGCATCGATCCACCTCAGCACATGCTAGTCGATTAACATGCATGGTGAAAATTCAAGGTAGGAGAGGCACCGCCCTCTTAGTTTCTCCTCGAGAATCAAAAGCATGATCCATGCATTAATAGTGACAAGCTGGAAGAGCCAAGTTGTGCCTTCGCACAAGCTGAAGATAAGGTCGTCATTAAGTGGTTGACGATAGAAGGGATCTGCATCTGATTTGGAGTAGATCTCCATCATTGTAAATTGCGTCGGTAGTTAGGCATTTTTGAATGGTGATTTGACACCACTAGTTTATCTTGCGAGGGAAGCTCTTTGAGCCCCTCTTGTATAAATCTTTATATTGTATGCCCGATAGAGGTTGCTGAATTTTGATGAAAATTTTTAGTAGGCCAAGTTAGGGATTTGATGAGAGCCGAGACTCAGTCGTAGCTCAGACTCCACTATTGTAGACAGTCCACCATTAATAGAAAATGACATTTTTTCCTATTTTCAATTTCTGTGTAATGGATGTTGTGTTATGAATGTCATTTGTATGTAGTTGAATTGTAGATAAATGCTAGAAATCGTCTGGAGGGATAGAGATACATTTTTCTATCTGAGAGTGTGTTGATTTAAGTTTGGTTCTCTAGGATAAGTGCAAGGAGTGCACGACAGAGAGAAGAAAATCTATGAGCCAATGCAAGGAGAGTGAGTTTGAACTCAGTGGAGTCAGAAGAGAAGCTACCAGGGGGCACACCATATTTATTCATAGACTTGGGGAGAAATTTCAAGGTGGTTAGGTACCTTGGAAAGAAAGACTATGTGGGAGGAAGCACGATGAAGATTTAATGAAAACTCTGAAACACTCTGCTAGGAGGGCATCGAGCTAGTGTGAACGTGCACAAAAACAACATGACTGGAGGTGTTGTTACCCTTAAGAGATTCCCATAATTACTGAACATTCTGAGAAAGGAAGGCTTCGCAAGAGTGCATCGACAAAGGAAAGGATATGCCTTAAACATTTCCATAAGGCTCAGGGAGAAGCCGTCAAGAAGCTTAGACGAGTGCAAGGAGTGCACCAAGGAGACTGTAATTTCATCTTACAAGCTCAGGAGGAAGAATAAGAGTTTCCAGGAGGGAACGAGGAATTTCACAAGAGAAAGGTGAATTTTGGAGGTTTTCAAGTTGAGCAAAGTCACATAAGAGTCTACATAGAATTATGTAAGGAGTGCAGAAGGTGTTCGAGAATATCCTAAGTGTCGAAAGGATAATTTTCGCTAAATAAGAAAAAGGGGTAGAGGACTTTCTGAAGTCTCGAAGGTAGAGAAATCATCCATCATCGAGGAGGAGACAGGTGGCAGAAGATCGAGAGGTTCGGGAGAAGAACTTTGGAAGGTTTTTCGAGAAGCAAACAAAGGTCTTCATGGAGTCGCAAAGAGTTATTTGAATCTAGACAGTTAGATGTGGAAGGGTATGTGGCAGAGATCCACACATTTCAGAGGAGGAACCCTTTAGAGAAAAGTCAAGACGCAAATACCCAAAGATCTAGGGAAGCCAAAGAAATCCTATCCATCCATTGAGATAGGATGCGTGGCGAGAGATAAATAATTTATTGAATCACAAATTGGGAGAAGTAGAGTCAGGAGAAGAGAGGACTCGCGAAGTATGAACTCGCGAGTTGATCACATCCGTTGATCGTGAGGAGAACGTGGACCGTATATCTGGTCCCGAAGAATTCGTCGATTCGAAAATCGGGGAAAGGGAAGTAAGTAGATCTCGAAAGTTATGAAGCATGGGATCGCGGAGGGAGCTAGCCCATGATCGTAGTCCATGGTCACATCAAGGAGAGGGTCTGTGGTGCCACATAACCTATTTTGAGAAAGTAAAAGGGCCTGTGACAAGTTAAAAACGGTTTCATCAGGAGCCCGACGAACCATTCGGTTCGGTGACTTGAATGATCCTAGATCAGGAGGTCGAGCCAGCCCCGAAAGAGAGAGAGAAGGGGGAGGTTGGCATCAGTTGGTACATTTGTGTAGTGTTATATCTCACAGTGATAGTGTGACAGTGGGTCCATCATTATACTTCTACGTCAAGGCGATTGGACAGGGCAAGAACATGTGGTTGTAGCCACCTTCCAGTTGTAGCAGGAGAACATAGGGGGTTGTACCCTCATTCTGGTTGTATCCAGAGAATTGGGGATTTGGAGATTCCCTCAGGTTGTAGCTTGAGAGACTAGGGGGTTGGAGCATCCTTCCAGTTGTTGAAATTACTAATACAACTGAGAGGGGGGGGTGAATCAGTTGTCTTTGAGCTTAAACAATTTTAAGTCTATTAAAACATTCTTAATCTTTCTTTAAGTGATCATCAACATTATACAGCATATGGATAGTAAATGTAAAAAGCATCATTCACACATAAGGTATACATAGAGATAGATTTTCATGGGGAAACCCATAAAGGGAGAAAACCTCTTCTTCTTCGAAATGATAGGCAGTCTTTTAAGTTCTGTACATCATCTATAATTGAGCACCAACTCAATGTGAGGTTACTACCTATGTTTTACAAGCTGCAACTTGTTTGAGAGCACCAATTCTCTGGTTTCTCTAGCACCCACTAGAAGGAAGCACCAACTCCCTTAATGTTCCAACACCAACTGGATGGAAGCACCAACTTCCAGTTACACAGGYTCCAACCTRTATAACAGAGAACACTTGTTCTCCCTTGCACCACCCTGCCACCCTGGTTTCTCTGGCTGCAACCAGATGGAAGCTACAACTTCCTGTGTTCAAGATCCCACTTGAACCTCTGAGGACAACAGTACTCCCGAGCACCTCCCAACCTCCCTAGAATATGAATGAATAAATAAACAGACAACTACGTAGATAAATCAATTCTTACCAATCTTTCTTTGTTATGTAAATATGGTCTTCTTCTAACTATTCTGCAATTCTTCTCTTCCTCTGTCTGTTCAACAAGTCTGCTTTGCATCAACTTGTTCTGTCATTTGCTCTGCTTCAACTTGTTCTGTTATTCTTCTTTGCTTCAAGTTTTCTTCATCGTCTGTTACTCTTCTCTGAGTTTCATCTCACACTGTGCGTATTCTCATTCTCACACTTTGCATTCTATAATTTTCCCTTTCTTACAGTTTCATTCATTTTCATACAGAATAGCCAACCTCACGCAGTCTGTCTCATTTTATTTTATACACATACCCACGGCAGTTCAACTTCGCATCTCCTTAGACAAAAGAAAGACAACTATCCAAGCAACTGAAACACCAACTGATTGGAAATCATGAGTCTGTTTCACTAACAGATTCGTAACTGAGGAGTTAACTGTGACAGAGAACAGTAACCCTCCGATCAACACTTGATCTGACGGTTCAGATCATTTCACGATTTTTCATTCCGCGATTTCGACATTCTTGATGTTCGGTGTTCTTGTCACTTCAAATTCCCGATCCACAAAACTCCAAAATGGAGTCGGATCAACGATCTAGATCACATCTTGATCTGACGGTTGTGATTAAGTCGTGATTTTTCATATCGCGATATCGGGATTCCTGTGGTTAATATTCTTTGACATCTCCAACACTCGATCCGCGAAACAACGAAATGGACTGGGATCAACGGTCCAGATCAAACCTTGATCTGATGGCTCAGATTAAGTCGCGATTTCGCATATCGCGATTTCGAGATTCCTGTGGTTGATATTACTTGACATCTCTAACTCTCGATCTGCGAAACTCCGACATGGACTGGAATCAACAGTCCAGATTCAACCTTGATCTGACGGCTCAGATTAAGTCGAGATTTCGAGATTCCTGTGGTTGATATTACTTGACATCTCCAACTCTCGATCCGCGAAACTCTGACATGGACTGGAATCAACGGTCCAGATTCAACCTTGATCTAACGGCTCAGATTAAGTCACGATTTCGCATATCATGATTTCGAGATTCCTGTGGTTGATATTACTTGACATCTCCAACTCTCGATCCACGAAACTCCTAAATGGAATGGGATCAACGGTCCAGATTCAACCTTGATCTGACGACTTAGATTAAATTGTGATTTTGCATATCGCGATTTTGAGATTCCTGTGGTTGATATTCCTTGACACCTCCAACTCTCGATCTGTGAAACTTTGAAATGGACTGGGATCAACGGTCCAGATCAAACTTTGATCTAACAGCTCAAATTAAGTCACGATTTTGAGTGGTTAGGGAACCATGTTCCTTTGACTCTCTAGTCAACAAAATGATGATCTTTCCCCACGTGTCCTACCCATAAATGGACGGTCCTCCTTCTTTCAGAATTTTGTACGCCCGCTTCTCCTTGTACTTTAAAGAACGTGCAGGTTCTCCTTTATCCAACAATGGTCAAATCCTGCGCTTGGATCTAACGTCTAAGATCTGTCCTCCTCTTCAACACGCTCTTCTTGTCTACATTTAGATCTGACGGCCCTCATTCTTTCGGGAATTTTGAATGGGATCCAATGATCAGAAATGCTTCACAAAACTTTACGGGCCTTCATCATGCCTGATCAACGGTTTAGATTATTCTTGTCTATTACAAACCTCCTGTACTCATGCCATCTTCATTTTTGTACTTGCCATCAATGACAAGCATTTGCTTCGATCATTGTTGTGTTGATGGGATCATTGTTGGGCTGCTGGTCTTCCTGAAATTATCTTTTGTTCCTGTTTTTATGCCTGTCTGTTACAGACCTCCTGTACTCATGCCATCTTCATTGTTGTACTTGCCATCAATGACAAGCATTCGTTGTTTGTTAAATATTTTCCAACACCAGTTGCAGCTAGAAAACAAAGGAATTTGGTGCTTCGAATGAATGTAATTCTTAAAGACATATAAGAAAAAACATTATGTGGTTTTCTTCCACTTTGGGTTTCCACGTAAAATCACTGGTGTACTGTGTATGTGTATGATTGCTCATTTTTTCATTGTTTATTTACTCTGCAACTATTGGATGATAATTCTACATTGATATAACACTTACATTTTGTGATTAAAAAGGATTGAACTTCTCTATTACTGATTCACCCCCCCTCTCAGTAATCCAACAAGGAGTTCAATTAATTGTCATTAGGGAGGGATATGTTCTAATTCCCCCTTCCTTATACTATTGTGTCACCTTTGTAACTCCAATTCTATCCCAAGTTGTACTTAAGGGGGGATGTTAAGATATTTAAACACTTAGGATTTCATTAAGATTAACTTGGTCTAATGTGTCTTCATTTAAAATGTGTTTCTTCAGTGTGTCTCTTTAGTGTGCATTTGTAATTATTTAATATGACAGTCACAATTATGTTATAGACACAAAGTGATTCGACGATTTAATCTCTCTTCAATACTAATGACTATTTATCCATGGATTAACACCCAATTGGTTCATGATATCTATTTAAAGAGCATGGGGGGTCATTTTTTGATGATCGATTGTGAGAAAATCATATATATAATATTTTCTTTTTTCATTAATATATTGCCTTGAGTGGTCATGTTGGCTAGGGCCATCGACTATTTCCCTCTTTGAGGTTTTAAAACCTGTAATACATTGGTGTATTGATATTTGGTCCATTTTTGTGAGTGGTTACCCTAAGGTGTTCAACCTATGTGGATATACCTTATTTATCTAACATGGTATTCACAAAATCCCAAGGTGAATTTTGACGTAAATATTTATCCTTGATTCCAAATGTCCATTAACTGTAATCTCATTCACAATTTATTATTTTCCTATAAATCAATGTTTTCATGTTTTTAATGTAGGATAAGATGGAAAATAGTGAGGTTAGTAGTGGAGAGCATCCCTATGACAGTATTATGACTGTACAATTATTAGATGTATGATAATATCAATTATTTAGTTTGGATTTGGTATACTTATAACTTTGTTTTGTTTCAAGTGCATGGCTTATAAATAATGATGTTGTGAGACTAGAGAAAAAGATTTTCCAAGCCATGGTATCTACTAGTCAACCAAGTAATGAACATTGTTATAATATTTACGTTGAACTATTAAACAAACATTTCAACACTACTAATCCACTAATAAGTATGTTGGGAGACTAGAGGAAGATATTTTCCAAGCCATGGTCTCTACTAGTCAACCAAGTAAAGAACATTGTTATGATATTTACGTTGAGCTATTAAACAAACATTTCAACACTACTATATATATTTTACCTATATTTTGTAATCAATGTTGGTTCTAATCAACCTGTACGTGACAAAATATGTGTATTTCATTCCAGTAGGCTATATGAATAAATAGAATAGCAACATCCACAAACAAACGATGAGGATGAACTCATTAACAAATCACTTATGAATTATTTTAAAAAATTAAGAAAAATCATACGAAGTGATTAGATATAGTAGGATACAATATACATAAAACAACAATTTTGTTGAGACCCGTGGTATTGTAATGATTAGTTTTATTAATATAAATATTTTGTACTATGATTTTTGTTTTAATACATCTTATGCAATGTTCTATGCTTTATTATATTATGTTAATTTCAATTATTTTCCAGTGGATAGATTGGGTATGGGGAATTGAGAATGATGTGAAGTGGGGGGAAGGGGCTAGATTATCTTCCACCTTCAGGTGGTTGGAATTGTTCAATAGAAAACAAAATATTCTTGAAACCAAGGGAAGCTCGAGCAAATATGTATTTTGGAATATTCTATTTTTAATATTATTGATGCAATGTTAAATATGGTTGAATAAATAGTGTAATAGTTAGTTGATTATATATTTTGTGTGTCTTATGCAATTATTATATTTTGTTATTGTAAGAACATTTCCCACTGTATGTGAATTGTTAAAATCTCTATGGTTGTTTGGATTATTCAAGTATTTCCCTTTACTTTTTTTTACAATCTCTTACATGATTCTTACATCTTCAATTGCTAGACAAATGTTTTTTTATTGATTAGGGGTGCAAGTTGGTTTGATTCTACTGCTTTTATTTTATTTTATTGTTGATTTAATAGCTCTAAACTGGAAGAAATCCAAATATATCTAATTTTCCAAGCTTTCTGTAATCTTTTCTTAGAATTCACTCRCCTTCAACGACCTCGATTGACACAATGGTTTGTTGGTCCTTCTAGGTTGTAAAATTTKAGAYTTCTTTGAAGAATTAATATCCTTCCTTGGAATTGGTTTTGTCATCACTCCATTAACACTCTCTATACCCAGGGTTACATAAGACACATATTTATACTCTTCTATGCTAAGAATTCTCGCTTGAATAGTTGTACCAATTGAGGTAACTTTATCTGGGTTTACAACCTTTTTTTCGTCTTTTCCATCAAGGATTTCCATCAAACAAATCCTTGAGCAGTTTTTTAAATTTATGCATATGGTGACTACAATAAAAAACAACAATATCATCACTTTGATTATTCTATATCAATATCATCCTATCCTTTGTAACAAGATCCATGGTCTTCCAAAAAGGCCATTCTTCATCTTCTCAAAGAGAGCACTTGTTAGAGACAAATAGTCCTTTCCCAACCTATTTGGATTTAGGCTTTGCATATGCCAATTCTCCAAAGTAACATCCAAACATTAAAAACACAAATGTGCAATTAATGCCTCCAATTTAATGATCCCATATCTCTCCATTCCAAGAAGAATATGTGTGTTGATTCTAGTTAGAAGCACACCAATGCATACACATAATATGGCTATGACTAATTCTTTGTTGCCACATGTCTTCTTCTCCTTGTACTTCTACTCAAGAATGCCCCTCTAGTAACCTTTTCTTTACCAAAATAGAAATGGAAACCAATATAGCTGGATCGTAATGCCCCTCTAGTAACATTTTCTTTCCCCAGATAGTAATAAAAACCAATATATTGTAGCACTATTTAAGATAAGATATTATTCTCTCTTATGATGATGTTCTACTACCATGTGCCCTCAAGTAACCTAATATTTCCAAAATAGAAATGAATACCAATTTAGGTGTAGCACTCTTCAAGATAGGATATTATTCTCCCTTAAGACGATGTTCTACTACACCCCCTCCTTTTAGCTAGGACACTTTCCAACGAGCACCATTTAATAACCACTCAATTCAACAATGGTGCAGTTCTCCATATCCTTTTTCCTTTTTCTATTTATATATGACATGAAAATTCTTTAATTGTGTTTGTTTACTGTTGATATGATTGTTCCCTCCTTCTTTCCATGAGTGCCTAAAACAAGTCCAAAATTGCACTCTCTTTGATGCAGATAAACCATCAAAACAAGGCTATTTATGCATGGTATTAGTTTTTAAATCGACATCCTTTGCTGCCACATCTCTTGTTGATAGTATTCATTAACAATACTCATAGCATGGATGAAATGATTCCATAGATGGCACTTGAGGTGGGATTAGACTAGCACATGCAAGGCCTCTTCTCCCTTAGGAAAATTAATTTTTCCAACACTAGTATGAGGTCTTCATAAGGCATGTAATTCTGTATTGTTCAATTCTAATACATATTGTGGTAGGATGATCATGGGAAGGGACCCATGTTGCCAATAGAGGCACCTATAATATTTTGATCTCTTTAATATCTTAGAGATATTTAATTTTTTATAATATTTTTTTATTATTGTTATAATTAACTTTAATGTTTTTTGTTAGGATTCCACCCATGATGTCGACATGGTTGATGATGAAAACTTATTTGATGACCTAAACCCACTAGCCACTATTAGAAAGGTTATCTGAAATACCATCAAAGAATTGAATTCACCTTCTCTTTGTATATTAGATTCAATCTGTACGACCTTTGTCTGATAGGTCTTGCTTTCAGCTTCAATGGGATTTTCATCTCTCCTAGCTCTCCTACTAACGCCTTCATCTATGAGAATGTTGTTGGGAATAAGTCTTTGTACTCATGCAATAATTATGTGATCTTCTCTACTATCTCATGATCCCAATAATCTCCAATACTAGGCATCTTTGGGTTGTCTGCAGTTCCAATGTTGACCTTCTTAATATTTAATGGTGCAACATAATCTTCCGAGTCTAGCTTGGGACCTTATACTTCCCTTTCACCTTCTACTTCTGGGATCTGTATATTTCGCGGATTATCTTCTTCAGGTTCTTCTGCTTCTACTACACAGTGTAGCAATTGTTTGACTATCTGACTGTCCTTCCTCTGAGATGCTGGAATTATTTTAAATTCTGGTTCTTCAAATATCCTATCTCTTACCACTTTCAGCATTGTATCAATATCTAGACTGTCATGCTCAAAGGAAAATGTAATTACAAAGCTTTGTTGTATTTCATCCCAGTTAGCAGTTTCTTTGCGTTGTTCCTATTTTTTGTATCAGTTCTTCATAATTCCTTATAGTGTGTGAATAAGGTGGTGTGGCCATTCTTCTGGTAGTATTAATCTCCATTTAACTATGCACTTCTCTACTTTCTCTTGGGTTTTTACAAATCCTTCATATTTCTCTTCATATTTATTCTCCTATTCTGCGCTGAATCTGATGCGCAGTAACCTTTTTCATTGGAACCAATTGTTTATCTTTGCCTTGTGTGTACCCAACCATATTGCATGTGTAGATTTTAGATCAATATATAATTCCAGTAATATCTAATTTTCCATAACATCTACTTCATATTTCATCAAAAATTCTTCTAAACCATTTAGTCCATAGAAAGTGGAAGGTTCTCTTACCTCTGTACTAACCAATCTTTACACGTGCATCATTCTGTCACATCTCCTGGTAGATAATTCATGTAATCATTGTTGCCAATTTTCTATTCCTATGTTAGAGTCTGAAGCACAAGAATTAATACTCCTCCAACTGAGCATGCCATTTGCAGTTGGGTTAATATATTATTCTTTGTGTGTAGTAGTCCTGTATAGCTGATTCACATCTTCTGTAAGAATATTATCCATCAAAGGTTCCACATACCTACCTCCCTCTGAGGGATCCAATGGTGCAATAACACTATATTATCCAAACTCAAATAAAATATTCCTTGTCTTCAAGTTAATAATAGTCTAGTTATAAAATTCCTAGTCTAGCCCCAACCGTGTTGGATATGGTGAAGTATTGTCTACTATGTCAATCAATTCAAAGTCATCCATGGTGCACACACCAACTAGATCTACTGGAATCCCCTTCAACCTTCCTATTGGCACCACTCTGTGTTGATTTTCCAACTTCAACTAAATAGTTGAATACCCCAATTGTGGTTCTCCCATAGCTTCCCAAGTTTTCTTTGGCAGAACATTGACTTCAGATCCTAAATCTAGTATAATATCCCCCATATTGAAATATCTTATATTAGCATTCAATCTGAATTCCCTACTGGTTCTTCTCTTCTTTCAGACTTGATTTACTCTTTTTACCCCATCTTCCCTAGGGTTACGCTTTTCTAATAAATTCTATAGAACTTGTAAGGAATTTTTATCACTCAACAATTTGACACAAGCTCCTAAAAAGTTTCTTAAGTTACTTACTTATTCTGAAGACTGCTCTTGACTGGTTTGATCAAATAATGAAGGTATTTCATATACTGGTATCTCATCTATTATCTTCGTTCCTGAAGTGGATGCAGTGTTTTCCTTCAATATCTCTTGTCTAGCTTCTTTGAATATCTCTTTCTCTTCGCGCACATCAAAAATTTTTCCAGGCATTGTTTTCTTTCTAACCCACTGGTACTTGTCCTAACCCTTCTTGGCTACATCTTCTCCTTTCCTGGCTCCACCTCTAGTCACTATGTTAATCTTCTTCCCATCTTCTTCTATGTGTTCCACCCCGATCCATTGTACATTATGATTAGTCTGGTTCTTCTTTTCCTTTATTTTTATCAAAAATGTTTGACAATCCTCTGCTTCATGGTCTATTACACGACAGTACATACATGTCGCAGGTGATTGTGGGAATTATCTTGCATAGTGCCCTAGTTTCTGACAGTTATGACACAATACTGGTCCTTGACCTCCTCCAAAGCCTCGTCCTCCATGACCTTCTCCTATCAATCCTCCTATGTTTCCTTGATTTTCTCCACGCGATGTGTTATACTTAGATCCTGGATTATACTGTAGCTATAGGTTATTGTATTGTTGCAGTGTTGCACAATGTTGTACATGGTTATACTGTTGTTTCCCTTGAAATTGTTGTGCATTATATTGCGGTTGTGATACAAATTGTTGCGTGGGATTGTACTGTGGCTGCTACGTAGTGTTATACTATGGCTGCTATGCAGATTGTCCTATTACATGTTCATCATGCACCCTGTATGTATCTAAAACCCTTTCTTTCATCATCTCTAAGGTTATACTGTCCTTGTCTTCCTGTCCAACTGACTTACAAAAGTTACAATATGTACTCTTCAGAATTGTCTAATATTTCTGAATCAAGGGGAAATGATAGGGATCATGCCCATGTGTTTTGAAAATCTCACACCATGGTTCTGTTGAAGCCAAATGGTTTGGCATACCCACTCTAATATACTGTGAAAATAATGGACATCCATTCTTGTGATGACCTTCTATCCTTCACATTGTACACCAGACATATTCTCTTTTCTCCTTTCCTTTGTTCTGATTTAACTGGAATGTTAAGTTCTCCGGATATTGCTTCAACTATTCCACATCTAGATCTGTATGCTTGTATTGGCTTTCGTCTAGATTTAAGGTTTCTTGCAGGGCCTTACCCTATCTTTGGAATTTTTGTTGTCTCAAAGGATACTTCAAGTTCAGCAACAAAGAATTAACAAACAAATTCCCATGTTGTGTATCAGTAATAGTGTACTTTAACTTACCTTTTAACCTCTTGAATTTCTAGTCCACTTCCCAGACTGACTCCCCTGGTTTTTGCTTTATCTCTATCATTTCATTCATAAATTGGTCTTTTGAACTTGGCTTGTGAAATTCATTTATTAACTGCCTCTTCACATCTGCTACAGTTGTAGGTGTTCTTGTTGGGTTTTTTTTTGAGAGACCCATGTACCAATCTAATACACGGTCTCTAAAAGTGATTTCCAACAGTGAAACCTTTGTATCCTCGTCTGTAATATGATTTTCTTCCCATATCTTCTCACAAATGAACAAATGTTTTTTTGGGTCATATGACCTGTCCCCTCGAACTATGGTAACCTGATGGTTGGATTTTTTCCTTCCATTGTTAAATTTTTTGAATTACCACCTCTGTGCGATGTAGAGACTTGAATACTAATTGTTTAACTTGCACTTCTGATACTGGACCCACGTCATGAAAAAAATATTCTACCACTAATCACTTGTTAGTTAACTTTTTTTTCTTCTTCAATTGTGTTAGTCACACATGGGGTGTGGGCTCCACACTAATTCAGATATGGAATGGATAGCCTTCTTCTGCGTCAGACCCATGACCTCTAGTTTTCCTCTCATATGTGGTGTGCAAGATATCCTCAATCTTCCTCAAGGCGCGAAGATCATCTACTTCTTCCTCATTGCTTCCCAATCCCTCTCACTCTGCTACAACTCTCTTATTATTATTCATCCTATACTAGTAGGGTAGTCAGTTTCATGTCACACCTGCACTGCTTATCATTTCCCTGGTTTATTCATCATCCATCATGATGGGATCCTTTCCTCCTTATTCTAGCTACTCTCCAGAGCCTTCTCCATTTCTCATATCTTCCTTAGTGCTTCCCCCAACTCCCCCATGCATGCAAAGTGATCTAGTTGTCTGATTCCATGGTCATCATACCTTTATCATGTAATAAAATATTGATCGACATGTAAAGAGACCTAATATAACTCCCTCTAGGTCCCTTCAAGAAATCCTCCTCTGCAACAGTGTATGACTTCATTGTATATACTATAAACTCGGTGATAAACCCTGTAGTAATATTGTATAACCAAAAATACACTACATGTGTGAATTTATTATCAATTCTTTCCAACCGCATGATATTTTTAGCAGTCCACACTATTGGCCTATTCCAGTTAGTTGGATGGGTATATTTCAACCTTAACAACCACTCCTGTAATAACCATGGAAAGAAACAAAAACATACTTCATGTAGATCAGTAAACACATACCTCTACTGGTACTGGTGCGGTGTATACCTGGAACCCTTATTGTATTTATGTGTGAACTCCAACTGCTTTGTCTCTAACCATCTTTTGATTTGTTTCTTCGTAAGATTCCATGGCCTAAAAATCCCTTTCTACCATTGCATCTTCTTCACCAAACCATTTCCTATCTCTCCTTCTGAGTTCTAGTCGGAAACAAAACCATTTGTTGGACTTATGGGCTGACCCAGGTTTTACCTTAGTTCTTCAACAAAACCCTTATCACCATCGGCCCTTCTGGTGAACCAGAAGGATAAATTGCGCAAAGAGTGCACAACACAGTCTTACTTGATATGGTTTATGGGGGACTACAAGACGCATATGTCTGTAATCAGGGAAGGGATTGGGGGATGTTCTTTCTTACTTCTTCTTATTTCTACTTAACCCTGCATTATATTCTACTATTCATCAGATCCATTAATTCATTCATTCATTTTCATATTTAATCCAGTGCACATTGTAAATAAATCATCCATTTATCTACTTAACCATTCAATGATAACTACAAAAATAGTAACACATTAAAACACATTGCACACATGTTTTTACCATGGTTCACCCCCCTAGGCTACATCCACAAAGATATTCTGTTTCGTTTCTTATTCATCAAAATGTGTTGCACGCATTACATCATAGTTAAGATTAGTGAGGCATAACATGATCACACCAAGATATAGATCTTGTGACCTGACCCTCAGCTACTTCAGCCTCATCCGAGCTCCACATCTCTCAAAATAGACTTCTACTCACAACAACTCCAAAACAGGTTCTCCAAACATATGACAAGATACTTCTACCGACCAAAAGATGCTTATCATGATCATGATTTAATCTACCTCATACCCCTTATTTATATTACAAACTTTGGTTAAAACCCTTACAATACATCCCAAAACCCTAACTCTAACTTGGCTAGGTTTGTCCACATTTGTGTCAGATTTCCGCAAATCCTATTGCGCACGTTGCTTTTCCTAAAAATGTGGTGTGCTCTCTTTCCTACTATGATCTACCTCGCTTGTTGCATTTTTCTCCAAACATGCCTACTCCAACACCTGTGCCATCGCATTCACTGACCATGAGTAACTTATGCACCATATTATTTGGCACTTTTTATCCTTCTCACACTCCCTCATCTCCTCCCTCGACCACTACTCTACCTACATTTGATCCTCCTAGAACTTTTGGTGGGTTACATTATACACATGTACACGGTATGCCAACATGTGCTATTGGTACATTGTTGAGAAATATTCCAGTGGACAAAAACCTAATCCCATTCTAACAACCGAAAACCCATGATAATTATTAATGTCTTTATTTTCCATAACGTGATAAAGTCATAGTGTTTTTTTATATTTATTTTTACTAATGATAATATGTTACTAGTTTGGCAAGAAATAGTATGTTTTGGAAGCACTTGAATGAGAGGGCTTTGGGTCTTTCATTCATACAAAATTTAACCAACAACCTTCTCATTTTAAGAAGGAGCTTATGGMCCACATGGTTRGTCTCGTTGGTGATATATTCAACAAAGTTAAAGTAACCTATTTAACAAGTAACTATTTGAAAATCATTTGAGATACATATAGGGTAAATAAGGAAAAAAARCCTAGGAATGAACATCCTTCAATAGTTMTCAAGAGGGAATTGAAGGCTCTACTTGATGATGCATATGCTAAGAATATGAGAAAAKAAGGAAAGACACCATTAAATGGAGGAAGGTATAACATGATATATTTAATTGAMTATGCTGGGTTTTTTTTGTTCTACATAAAATTTACATTATCTCACCTTCAAACATTTTGTAGGCTCAAAGATACCTCCAAAGCCACCTAGGTAAGGTTAGAAAAACCATGACCAACAAAAACTTGGCTAGGATGGTTACCTTAATTTATTGGCCATATTTGTAAGTATCAAATTAATTAAACCATTTATTTATTAAGATCTTCAAACTTTTATTTTAGTGTAATGAATAATTAAAATCTGTGATGTTATGGAATGTAGAGGGATATATACAAATCCACGACCATTAAATAAGATATTTATACACTTATGACTTAGTTAAGATCAAATTGGTCTAACATGTCTTTAAATAAAGTGTATTTATTTAGTGTGCATTTGTGATTATCTAATCCAATGTTCATAATTATGTTCTAGATATAAAGTGCTATGACAATTCATCCTCTCCTCGATAGTAGTAGATATTGCTTCATGGCTTAACACTCGATTGATCCATGATCTCCATTTAAAAAATATGAAGATTCATTTGTTAATGATCGATCGTGAGAAACTCATACGTAAAATATTTTTCTTTTGCATTAATATATTGCCTCAATTGGCCACATTGGTTGCGACCATGGAGTGTTTCTCTCTTTGAGGGTTTTAACCACATAATACATTGGTGTATCAATGATCTTTGATCTGTTTGTGTGAGTAGTTTCCTTAATGTGTTGGACATGTGTGGATATACCCTATTTATCGAACATGGTATCAGAGCCCCTATGAAGAATCGATCTCATTGTTGGTCAAGATCATATACTTGTTTCCCTTCATGCATCAAAGGCCTTCTGGTTTTTGTTGTTTTTTGGTATTTTTGGACTAGAAGGACTATTCCAGTGCATTTGAAGTGTTGTTTTTAGTTGGAAATCCTTTTCATTTCATTTGAGAAGTTTTTTTTGGTCCAATATACAACCATTTATATTAGATCTAGAGGTATATAGTTTCATTTCAAATTTTAAAATCTCTTTCAAATTGGTTTAATATTTCATTGTAGTTTTATGTTTATATTTCCAGTTTGATTCCTTTCCAATTTGTGTATGTTCTTTATCATGTGTCTTATTTGACCTTGTTTAATCATAAACATAGTAGAATATCTTTTCTTTTTTGCATATGATATTTTCCTCGCGCCTTGTGTTATCTTGAAAAATGAAAACATAGACGAAAAGTTGCATTTTCCAGGTGGACTAACCAAGATTTGACCTCGAGAATTTGAAGTTTTATAAAAAAAAATAAAAAATTTGCTTGTTTTTATGTGTGGTTGTGTTTAAGTTTTTTTGTGGGAAAAAACAAACGTTTTTAGGGCTAGCACACACTTCAAGGAAAATAGTAGAAAAGGAAAAAAATAAAAAATAAAAAAGTTCATCTCATTTCTAACATTTGTTATAGCTTTTATAATAACTCACTTAATTGAAAGTTACTTTATTGTCACTGATAGAGGTCTTAATTTCAAGTCTTTCTTTTTGTAAGTTATTTTTTGAAAAAGTTCATACAACTTTAAGGTATAACATAATTTGATTGTAAAGTGCATTTCATTTAAATTATAAAAGAGAATAACTTATAAAGTAACTTTGTTGTTATTTTTTAAGTGATTTTTTGCATGCAATTTTAAGTTATAAACTACCTTCATTGTAAAAATGATTTTCAATTATTTTATGAAACTGGGTCACTTACATTATAAAAATAACTTATTTATAAAAGCGGGCTGATAGGAAAAGTTAAGGAAATAAAAGTTTTTTTTTAAACTTGACAACCTCATTGTGCAACCATCACCACAAGATACAACCTTTACCTGCCATATGGGACCTCAGTTATATTTAATGCCTTTCTTCAAAATGATATAAATTTGTGTTGATTAATTGGGTTGGTTGTCATTGATGTCAACCCTTGAAGAAAGTCCGGTATCGAATTCTGGTAGCACAAAGGTTTGGGTAATGGACCCAAGTTTGTTTGATGGATAATGGTATGAGTTTTGATATATTTGCAAGTAAAACTATTCTATATGGATAGTACATGTCATGCCATTTCCAGTGGTATGTGGAACATCACATAACTCCTCACAGTTAAAGAGCTATGGCCATGTGAAGTTGGAGAACCTCATGAGTCATCTAGAAGCCCCAAAAGGTCAAAGTAGTCAAAGTGTTTGCAAAGAAGAAATTATTTAAATAATAAAGTGAAGTGATGAGT
>JZKD02S1868779.1:13207-26954 GCA_000966675.3 Picea glauca | reverse complement strand
TAATTTTTCAAAACTCAAAAAAAAAAATGTCCCAATACCTGCTCAAATCCCTCCCATATAACTCCTGGATCACTCAAAATGGTTTTTGGTATAAAGAAATGGATAAAGGGGGGCCAAAAAAGTGACAAAAAGAGGCCAAAAAGTCTATAAATAGAAGCTGGCAGCTCATTATCACCATTGCTGATTTGGAAATTGACTTTGGAGCCAAAACACCCCTTTGCCAAAGATCGTGATTCCGGGAGCTACAGTGGACGAAACAGACTTCTTCTTGAACCAAGTAAGTAAAAACTCCCTTATCTAGCTATTCAATACTTCCTTTTTAGCATTTAATTTATTTTTGGGGTGGGCGTTGACCTCAAAAAGGTCGACCCTAGGTAAACGCAGGTTGTCCAGGGACAGCCCGCAGGTACCCGCATGTAGAGCAAAGCCTGCACATGGGTACCCGCGACTGTCACCTCGACAGGCCACGTGTACCCCCCCACGTGATGAAAAAGCAAATGGAAACATGTATTGACCCGCCTTTTCCTTGTTGTGTTGGCAGGATGTATGTCCAGTGGAGGAAACGGAAGCACGAGGCCTCCAATGAGTTAGTGGCTGCAGATCCGAACGTTGTGGCCGTGCTGACACAGTGTGGATTGGTAAAATTCTTCTTATGTCCGTTCATGCACGCGCAACCAAGGCTATTGAATGCCTTGGTGGATTACTGGCACCCTGATGTAGAGGCGTTCATGCTAGAGGGGCAATCCTTGGTGCCCACCACTGAGGATATTTACTTTCTGACTGGCCTCTCAAGGAGAGGGGAACCAGTCAACTTTCAGACTTTTCCTGCGGGGCCGAGCAAGGTCTCGGAGCTGATAGATGAATATTGTGAGGCTGGGACCGATCATAGAGGTTCCTCGATACCTGTTAGTAGGATTACCAGCCTCGCCCTACAGACTATTTTATTGCTCATTGGGTGGATTACCATCTCAGTAGCCGTGCATCAGGCTTCACGCGCACAGATGAACTGTGCGATCCAGTGCATGAATGCACAAATTTTTGATTGGAGTACCACACTGTTGGAGTGCATGAAGAGGCAATTGACAGATTGCCGAAAATGGACACATAGGAACTTTGGGTTTGGGACCATCCTGTGTTCGTTCTTTTTCGAGAGAGTTTCGTGCTTCAGTCCTCGGCTGACAGTACGAGGACATCTGGCCACTTTCCCCACAGTATGCAGATGGGCAGTGTTACTGCCGCGACAGGGTGGTGGAAGGATCGTGGAGGCCTTCAACGACGACTTTTTTGCTTGGATGTCACGACAGATCCCGGCTATAGAGGACTACCCATATGCGGGGATCGACTTCTCCAAAGATCCAGAGATACCAGTGCCTCCTGGTGAGGAGAGAGGGGAGATGGGTAAGTCTCCACCTATATAGTTTTTTTGTTTGCATATGTAATTTTTATGTCTTTTTGTTATATATATCATTTTTTTTTTGTAATCCAGAGTATTTGATGGGTAAACGTGTATTGCGTGCAAATGTGGAACCCGTGCGACCTGCTGACTATGCACGGAACAGGAATCGCCCACGGTCGGAAGCCGCAGCTGCCGCCACTGGGGGAGCAGCAGTAGCAGGGAACCTCCCAGTAGGAGAGGCCGAGAGAGTCTTAAGGCGAATTGAGCAGAACTTTACTGCGCTCACTCGCACAGTCCCGATGGCAGAGATAGAGGACCTGTCGCCATCTATGCAGACTCATGTTGTGGGGGCACCTCAGACATGGGTCCGATTGTTTAGGCATTTAGCCCGCACTGTAGATGATTATAACAGGGCCCACTGGCCCTGAACATACTTTTAGACTTTTTATGTTCCATGAGCACTGATATGTATATATTTTTTGAGGGTATAAGCCCAGTGACTCGTTACTGTTCCCACTTTTGAGGCGCTTGCGCCCATCTATGTACTCTGAGGATTTTATGATGTTTATATATGGTTTTTTGTCTCTTTTTGTGTCTTATGGATTATGTGTGCAAAAATGTATTTACATGTTTATGTCCATGATCTTTTTATATGTGGGCAAGATGCCAATCTAAAATGTGATTAGCTAGAGTATCTATGATTTGGTTTAATCTCCTAGGAACATGAAAATATGTAATGTAATCAAAGTTGCATTCTAAGAGACGTACCCTAAGGAATCGTTAGCGTAAGGTTGGATCATGAACCCAGTATATTCTATTTAGCTGCGACACAACCAGTTGAGCATCTAGATAGACCCAGAGATGAGAGATACCCAATGACAATGCGTCACGAAGCAACTCAATAACCGCACTATACTCGGCAACATTATTTGTGGTGTTACCTAAGCATATACCTCCAGAAGATAACAACTGACCCTGTGGTGTAAAGATTACCCAAGCTACGGAGGCAAGCCTCTGCGTGTGTCGACTAGCACCATTCGCATACCCAACGAACACCTCGGACTCGCTTGACATCTGCCATATTGACGAAAGATAACATCAATGACACTTCCATAACACTTTTTCAAAGAAATGCAAAAAAGTAATAGTACAAAGACTATACCTATGTTACAAAAAGTTACCCACAGTGACCTTTCTATGAGTAATACTTCTTGAGGTAGAGCCCATTTCTAGGCTCCATCAAAGCATTCCCTTCAAAATCAACCAAACGATAAGCGCCCTTTTTTAATACCTCTTTGATAGTGAAGGGTCCGAACCACATGGGTTTAAACTTTCCTGCCCCCAGGGGGTCCTTGTCTCGGTCATAGACCAGGACAAGGTCACCCTCAGAAAAAATCCGAGGATGAACGGACCTATCATATTGACACTTGACCTTATGTTTATGAGCCTCATTGTCCAGGGCCGCATCATGACGCTGTTCATCAAGCTGCTCAAGGTGTACTAACCGTTCTTCAAGTGGAGAAGTGTCGGGAAATAGCTGTACTGCCAATTTCAGAGATGGGATTTGACATTCGATGGGCAAGACTGCTTCCAACCCGTAAACGAGTTGGAAAGGTGAGAAACCGGTTGCAGTCTTAACTGACATTCGGTAAGCCCATAATGCCGAGTATAACATCAAATGCCAGTTTGACTTGGCTGAGTTGATAGTTCGTTGTAGAATTGTCTTAAGAGTTTTGTTTACAGCTTCCACCTGCCCATTGGCTTGGGGGTAGTAAGGTGATAAATGTTCCTGCCGTAACCCAAGCTTTGATGTTAATTCAGACATCATTTGATTCTGAAATTGATTGCCATGGTCAGTGAAAATCTCTCTCGGGACGCCGAACCGTACTATAATCTGGTTGAATAAGAAGAGAGTTGCAGTCTCTCCATCATCTTTAAACATTGGCATAGCTTCGACCCACTTAGTGAAGTAGTCGACAACTACGATGATATAGCGGTGCCCCCTTGCTGATGGGGGGTTGCATGTACTGTAATCAATCCCCCACTTAGTGAAGGGACCAACTGTGATGACAGGAAACATAGGAGCTGGATGTGCCCTCATCTTCCGAGAGAAGATTTGGCATGGATGGCACTTATTGACCGACTCAATACAATCTTCGATAAGTGTGGGCCAGAAGCAACCTGCTCGTAAAATCTTTTGGGCTGTTGCCAACCCAGATAAATGACCACCACAAGCTCCTGTATGAAAATCATTGAGCACTATGAAGGCCTCCTCATGAGTGAGACATCGACGCAAGACGCAATCTACACCTCTCTGATACAATGTATCATCGAGTATGAGATAGTTCTTAGCCTGATGGCGTATCCGCCGATGCTCATCACGAGAAGCAGAGGTGGGGCACTTCAAATTCTAGAGATAGATCAATATATCTCCGTACCAGGGGTCTGAAGATGCAATCAAAAACATATCCCCCCGGATAGGCGAGTCCTCAGGCACAACGTCACCTGACTCAACCGGAAGCTCCAAAATAAGTTCTGCGAAGACCAATGACTTTTTGGACTTTGCTAAAACGAAGTCTAAGTCAAATTCTTGGAGGATGACCATCCATCTACTGATTTTTCCGCCGATAACTCGTCATGTCAACATGTACTGGAATGGATTCACGACAGCAACGACGGTGGTTTTGCGAAACATAACATAGTGACGGAACCGTTGAACAGCATGAACTGCTGCCAACGGAAGTTTTTCAAGATGGGAATAATTAAGTTCTGGTCCTACGAGGCCTTGGCTCAGGTAATATATCACGTATTTTGAAAACAAATCATCTTCCTAAACTAAAACCATGCCTATAGTTGACTCTGTGGCAACTGGATATAATAAGAAATCTTTGTTATAATCAGGTGGCCGTAGCAGAGGTGCGGTTGTGAGGGCATGTTTTAATGCGTCGAAAGAAAGTTGAGCAGCTTCGTCCCAGAAAAAGGGAACATCTTTCTTAAGTAAACGCATAAATCCCTTGGTGATTTCAGCATAGTTGGCGATGAAGCGTCGTAAGAAGTTCGCCTTGCCTTGAAGACTTTGAAGTTGTAAGATTGTGCGTGGGGGGGGGCAACTGGATTATTGCCTCCACCTTAAGAGGGTCCACCATGATCCCTATTATTGATACGATGAAACCTAACAAACTTCCTGACATGACGCAAAAGCTTCACTTGTTGGGATTCAAGCAAATTCTGAAGTAGCGACAGCGTTCGAAGATTAGTCTGAGGTGTGTAGGATGATCCTTTCGCTTGTGAGAGCGTGATGCTAAATCATCTAGATAGGCCTCGACTATATGTTTGAGGTCATGAAACGCAAAAGACATGGCCTGCTAGAAAGTAGCTTCAGCATTCTTGAGGCCAAAAGGCATCTTACGATAGGCGAATGTACCCCACGGACAAATGAATGTCGTTTTATGTTGGTCCTCAGGTTTGATTTGGATTTGATTATAGCCTGAAAAACCATCCATGAACAAAAAGGCTTCACAACCGGCACATTCATCAATGATCTGGTTAATGAATGGGGTTGGAAAATTATCTTTTGGACATGCCTTGTTCAAATCACGGAAATCGGTACACACACGAATCGTGCCTTGTTTTTTGTCGACCGGCACGGGGTTTGACACCCATTGAGTCAAATGAATAGGATAAATGAAACCTACCTTGAGCAATTTCTCAACCTCAAGCTTAATGGCTACTGCTTTCTTAGGATTAAATGGACGAAGTTTTTGTCGAACAGGCTTGGCATAAGGATACGTTGTAATTTCATGTTCAACTATTTTCGGATCGATACCTGGCATTTCCTCATAAGACCAGGCAAAAACGTCGCGGAATTATTTGAAAAGATCCGTGTAAATTTGAACCTCTTTGGGGAAGCAATCTGCTTCGACGAAGACATTCTCCACAATGCCAGGGTTTCGGGAGATATCGATAGGTATAGTTTCAGCGATAGTCTCCATATTGCCCTCAGCATAAATTTCCTATGTAGCTAAGAGGTTAATAGGACATGGCTGATCTCCCATCATGGTGATAGTGAATTCTCCTACCTCAATTCAACGTAACTCTGGGAGGAAATATGATCTGTGATGAAGATCGTCCCAAGGTTTGTCTGGACTATTCATTGCTTCGATTATTGCTTCGTCAGAAAGCAAGACTAAGTCTAATGAATCGGTGGTAGCAAGAGAACCCTGAGCCCAAATAGGCTCTAGAAGTGGATCCAACTCTTGTGTGGGAGTCAGATCGGGGTTAGTTGAAGCTTGCTAGACTAAAGAGTATGCTACTTCAGCGGCCGACAAGGGCATGGACATGCTGGAGTGCCCTGTCTCATCCATCATGGCTGACGGGGAAGGAAGAATCCATGGATCTGCAAAGTAAGTCATGCGGAACGATGAAACGTGAAAAATCTCAGCCTTGTGGTGATTAGATATAAACTTGACATCATTATGAGGAGGTGGGTAATCGAAGGTACCCATCAAGGATGGGCACAACCCAACTCCTACGTTAACGACGTCGGGCTGAGGATTATCAATCATGGGAACCGTGGATGCCCCCAAAGCTGGTTCAAGTCTAGAGAAGGACAATTGATCAATGGTCACTATCCGACCTTCGTGTGGAAACAACAAGACTTGGAAAACTGTAGCAACCACATCTTGCATTGCATAAGTCCAACTCCGACCTAACAAGAGGTTATAGTTGAGGTGAGCATCGACTACCTCTACTTCGACACACATGGTCTTCCCTCCTAACTGCATAGGGAAAGAAGGAACGATGCCATGTGGTCGGAAAGAACGATCGTCGAATGCCGTAAGGAGAGTAGGTGATGGAGACAAAGCGGGCTGACCAATGGCCTTCCAACATGCTAACGACATAACGCATGTCAAGGCACCCTCATCGACCACCATGCGAAAGATATTGCATGTAAAAGTTTTCGTGGGATGAGGCACTACTATTTGAAATGTGACATGGTAAGGTAGACGAGGTTTTAAGTCGGTTGTATCTAACATGATGGTACCTGGGTTACAAGTCTTAGTAGAGCCTAAAGAAGTTAACAAGGCTTTCCTCTGAGCAGGGCAGCTTTGGAGGACTTCCAAAGCAGACATTGCACAAGGGGTTTGTGATAAATCCTCCACCACAGAGTAATTTTGGGCAGCCCTTGCATTTGGGTTGTGAGAAGCTTTCTTAAATGCACCCTTTGGAATGCGTGTCATTGTTTCGCCCAACGTCTTCTCAATCTGTAGAGGAAGAGATGGGATCTCAGCTTCTTTACCCTTCTCGGAGGTGCTTGGTTTACTATAGTCGTGCGCTCTAGTCGTTATTAAAGCATCACCCCTTACCATATATACGTTCACGGATGAGGAATTGTTTGGGGGAGGGCAGGTTTCTTGGTTGCCCCCTTCGGCACTTGTAGAGGCTTGAGTTAGATTTTGCCCATGCTGAAAGGGATTAGTTAACACAGCTTACTGTTGCTGTGTGACAAACTTTTGGGCCTATGCAAGTTGAGGACAAATATGGGTTGGGTGGTCTTCTGCACACAAGTTGCACATATACCTCGCCTTTCGTTTTTCTGTGGTGCCCTCACCAGCATTATCAGTGGGTTTTTTTATCTCCCATACCCTTTTTGCGTTGTTTTTTCTTCCCTTCAAGCTGTTGGGTGGCCTTTGGGTTAGTCGTCTGCACGGAGTGTACTTTTGACGTTTGGGTAGGAGGAGCAGCCAAAGCAGTAGTCTTGTTGGCCGCTGAGTGCTGTATAGATAACTGTTGCAATTGTTTTGTCAATTGCTCAGTGGGCTTGGTCTGTGCTGAACCAACAATACCATCGGCATGTGGTCCATCTCTCTGTCTAGTTTTATTTAGTATCGATCGTGGTGCATCCGGCAGGATGTTGTATAATAAACCAGACTGAGAATAGATGAGCTCAAACTGTTGAGCCCTCATGATGGCATCTTCTTCGGAGAAAACTCCTGAAGTCGCGACGTCTTTGGATAATTGTGGGACTAAAGACTTAAGGAACCACTCAAGTAGGAATGCTGGTGGGACTGGTACTTTGATTAGACTCTTTCGACATCTCCACTCTCGGATATGATCAGAGATATGGTCCGCTATCATCTGTTCGAAATTGGCAAGCAGCTCTGTGCCAGCATCGTATCCCACAGGTAACTGGAAATGGTTAAGGAAGGCCATCGCCAGTTCGCCAAAAGAAGAGTATCTTGAGCGATCAAGCTCGATGTACCATTTCACTGCACTCTCAATAAGAGTGCGTTGAAACAATCGCAACTAGACGGAGTCATCTTTCAATGAGTTAGATAAACACCAAAGATGAAAAGTAGTCACGTGATCACCTGGATTTTCGTTAGGCTTGGCCTTGAACTTTGGGATGTCCGAATTTAACTTTGTTGGCATAGGAGGCCAACGTGGATCATGACAAATAGGATCATTTAACAACCTTGTCAAATCTGGCAAGTGTAACATCGCCAGGAAGGGTAGTTTGGGTTGTTGCTGATAGCCTGGAAAAAAGGGTCCTGGAGTTTGACTGGCACCAGGTTGCCAGGAAAAGTTTAGCTACTGGCCTCGATTCTAGTAGAAACCATGGCCCTGACCAGCATAAGGATTTTGCATCTGTGGAGACATCATTGGCTGATTCCCCATTTTTGGACAGTCTACTCAGGCACAGGGTCCTATCCTTGTGCCGGGGGCACATATAGCAGGACTTTGGAACTAAGGACAAGGATCCATAGATCCTTCGTTGTGCTTTTTACCGCTTGCTTGCGCTGCTCCTTCCAAAGTAATCCTGCAATCAAAACAAACAACTACACATTCATGCTACTTTTCTACTTGAGGGTTAGAAATTAAGCATAAATTACACAAACCACATATAACTCATGCATTGGGACGGGAAAAGTATTCTTTTATTATATTCAAAATGAATCAACTTACAATTAAAGTCGAGACCGGCCATCGCTCCTTGATCCTGATCTTGGGCTCCTCCTCTTCTTTTGTCCTCCAACTACTTTGTGTTGATTCTCCTTAGGCTTGAGGAAAGGCTAAAGGGTTGGGACAATGGATTCGGAAAATGGGCAGAGTTTCTTCGCTATAATTTTCCTCCCTCAAGTGGTACCCCTACCCCTTCTTTTATAGGCTAGAAGGAGCTAGGGTTTTGGACGAACCCTCGGCCATGCATGGCCGAGAGTTTCAGTTAACTGACCCATAGCTTTTTGTCCCATCGACAACTTTCTTATTTTTGTGTTTTGTTAGGTAAACACGGGTTGTAGTAGGCCTGGAAGCATTCACATGTGTGCAGTAGTGGGTTAGGGAACGTGTACCTTGACCCAAGAGGATTTTCAAGAGTTTGTTCAGCATAGTTTTGGCAAGGAAGGGATATGAGTTGGCCTGCTGCCAGGTAAGCATGTGTGGTGCAATTTAGGGTTATAACAAGTGGTTCCATCATTCTAATTCTACGTCAGGGCGGTTGGACGGGGAAGGACAGGTGGTTGTAGGCACCTTCCATTTGTAGCTGAAGAACATAGGGGGTTGTAGCCTCCTTCTGGTTGTAGACATAGAATTTGGGAGTTGGAGCTTCCCTGAGGTTGTAGCCTGAGAAACTAGGGTATTGGAGCCTCCTTCCAGTTGCAGCTAGAAAACAAAGGAATTTGGTGCTTCCAATGAATGTAATTCTTACAGACATATAAGAAAAAACATTATGTGGTTTTCTCCCACTTTGGGTTTCCACATAAAACACTGGTGTACTGTGTATGTGTGTGATTGTTCATTTGTTTATTGTTTATTTACTCTTCAACTATTAGATGATAATGCTACATTTATATAACACTTTCATTTTATGGTGAAAAAGGATTAAATTTCTCTATCACTAATTCACCCCCCTTCTCAGTAATCCAACAATTGGTATCAGAGAAGGTTCCTTCAGGAAACAATTTAACCACTGGAAGGAGATCATGGATTATTCTGAGAATGGAGTACCAATGTTTAATGGTCAGAATGGATTAAAGTATGAGATGTGGAGAAGAAGGAAGAAATTATATTTACAGGCACATGGACATTATATTTGGCTATCATTTGTTACAGGATATGATAGTTTGAAAAGAGAAAAGACTGCATCCAAGAAGGAATTGAAGAAGAATAACAAAATAGCAATGGATTTCATCTGGGAAAGATTACTTAATCCGGTAAGAGAAAAGGTTGGTAAATTTTCATCAACCAAATAACTTTGGGATAAGTTACGTGACATATATTCTTCACCCATCGTAGATTAAGAAAATGCTAAAGAAGATGCAGATACAGATCAAGAAGAATTATGTTCACCATGTCAAACAAATTCAGAAGATGAAGAGTACATAATCACCAGAGGTATGTTTTTTTTATTTAATTGTGAAAAACGTAGACATCTTGAAATAGAATGCCATGAAGGAAATGAGACAGAAAAACTAATTGAAAAGGAAGACAATTATGAAGAAGAATTGATTAGTGCTTTATATGAACTAAGATAAGAAAACAAGTCACTCAATAAAGAATTGATGAAACAAAAGGAAAGTGTTCACATTTTTTAAGAATCCCAACAGGTCATCGAGAACTTAAGAAATCAACTAGAAGAATCCAGAAAGATCAAAGAAAATCTTGAATATCAAAAACAGTATTTGGAAGCCAACATAGAAGCACAGAAGGAAGAAGCGGAAATGAGGGAGAAGATATTGACAGATCATCTTAAGGAAAGAACTAACGATCTAAACTAGATTGAGGCAAAGTTTGGTCAAGAAGAGAAAGGACTTGAAGAAGAAATAATCACATTAAAAATTAAGCTTGAAGAAGAGAAAAGAACAGAAGAAGTCATGAAGTCTCAGATAATGAAGAAAGAAGAATAGGTTGAGAAGCTTGAAGAAGACGTTGTCACATTGAGAAGTAAAATTGTCAAACTCAACAGGAACGTTGAAGAAACAGAAACATCCACATCAGTTATAGATAATGAAGAGAAGCACTCTAGGTTGCTAGAAAAGAAGAATGAAGAAAATAGAAATATTTATGCAAAAGTACTCAAAGGAAGGAATCATGGTCAACCAAAATCTAAGAAAACTATTGAAGATACATCTTCAAGAAGACCATCCATGTTCAAGCCACAAATAAGGTTCAATCATGATCATTCAAGGTAAAAATTCAGAAGGACTACACCACAAAGAAGATCATTCACTCTCAGGTATGCAAATTTCTTTTATGGTCATTGTTTTTATTGTACTAACTTTGGACATAAGGTTGCAGATTGCGGGGATTATAAAAGAAATGTTCAAGCAAGAAATGCCTGTGTGGCCCCATGTAACATCGAATGTTACAAATGCCATAACTATGGACACATAACTAGTGATTGTAGAAGCATGATTGATACTTCCATGAAAGAGAACACTGATATCATATGTAAGAAAGTATGGATAAGAAAACACGAAGAATAGGTGAACAAAGACCAGGTCCCAGAGATCGCAAGATTGGAAATAAAACGAGATGAAGAAATTTCTACAGAGAAAAAGAAAGATGTCAGAGACAGAAAGGTTTGGAAACCAACTGAAAGAAAAGAATGACAGGTAAATAAGGAACAGGTTCAAGAGATTGTACTTTTAGGCATTGTAGTGAAATATGAATCCACATAAAGAAATAAAGAAGTCAGAGCTCAGAGAGATGATGAATCTTCCAATGAAGATGATGATGAATACACTTCAGAGCAGGAATTGTTATGAGCCATCCGGCTTAGAGACTCCTAGGTAAGATGAATATTAGATAGGGGGAGTCTATGTGATAGTTGTGATAGACCAAAGAACCATCCTTCAAGTAGCTTGCAGAGTTTGAATAGATAGATCCAGAGAAGACAGTTAGCAGAAGTACAATCAGTTGTAGTAGTCAATACTTCATGATAGTATAGTGATAAATGGGTCAACATTATGGACAGTGTGCAGTATATTCTTGGACAGTATGGACAGAGATGGATTCATAAGAACACTTAGCAGGTTTGGAAAGATATATGACAATGGACGAGAGCATGGATTCATAGAGTGGTTCAGAGAGTGGTTCAGAGACAAAGGAACATTATCATAATGAATGATAATTACATAGGAAATGGCTCGAACAATTCTAATGGATTCAAATTTAATAGATATTTTTTGGACACATGAAGTGCATACAACAATTCACATTCAAAATAGAGTAATGCTCAAAACCAAAAATGACAAAACTTCCTACGATCTATGAAAAAGAAGACCAACAAATGTGAAGCACTTCATAGTATTTGGAAGCAAATGCTACATCAAAAGAGAAGATGGAAGAATGGGAAAGTTTGACTCTCGTGTGCACAAAGGAGTACTTGTTGGTTACTCAAGTACAAGAAAAGAATACAAGTGTTACAGTCTGAGGTTGAACAAAGTTGTGGAAAGCATCAATGTAACAATTGATGAAACAGGTGGACAAGAATTAAAGGAAGAAAAAAATGAATCAATGGAACAACTTTATGAAGAAGAAGTAGAAGATGAATAAGAAGTCTACATCGAACAACCAGAAGGATTTCAGTTGTCAGAGAACGCAGATTATGTGTGCAAATTGAAGAAGGTCTTGTATGGTCTAAAACAGGCTCCTAGATCATGGTAGTCTAGACTGGATAAATATCTACAACATGCAAGGTTTAGAAAAGGAAGTGCAGACAACAACCTCTACATCAAGGTAACTCAATATAGTATTTTATTAATTGAATTTTATGTTGATGATATTATTTTTGGAAGCAATGATGACAGGTTAAGCCAAAAATTTGCAAAGGATATGCAGAATGAATTTGACATGTCATTAGTCGGAGAACAATCCTTCTTTTTGGGTCTTCAGATACGTCAAAGAAACCAATGAATTTTTATTTCTCAAACTAAGTATATCAGAGAAAGGCTAAAGAGGTTTAGAATGGAAGATTGCAAACAAGTTACCACTCCTATGAAAACCAGTTGCAAGTTCAACAAAGATGATGATTCAAAGTCTACATACCAGACTGATATAGGTCAATGATTGGTAGATTACTATATGTGATAGCATCTAGACCAGATGTAATGCGGGCAGTTGGACAAGTGTCACGATTTCAAGCAGCACCAAAGGAATCACATGTCTTAGTAGTGAAGAGGATTTTTAGATATCTCAAAGGAAAAAAAGAGTTTGTATTATGGTATCCAAAAGGAAAGGATCTATCACTTATTGCCTACTCAGATGCAGATTCGATAGGTCACATTGATGACCGGCGAAGCACCGGTGGAGCAGTGTTCTACTTGTGTGAGTGTTTAGTATCATGGGTAAGCAAGAAACAATCATCAGTATTGTTATCTACAATGGAAGAAGAATATATTGCAGCAACAACATGTTGTACACAGGTTCTATGGATGAAACAAACTCTGAAAGATATACAAATTGAGTATGATGAGCCCATTCCAATCTATTGTGATAATACAAGCACCATTAGTATCTCAAAGAACCCGATGATGCAATCCAAGATAAAGCACATTCCAATCAAGTATCACTTTCTACGGGAATAGGTTGCAGAGAAGAACATCAGAGTTGAATATGTGCGCACAAAAGAACAAGTGGCAGACATCTTTACAAAACCACTTCCACGGAAATCCTTTGAGTATCTTTTCCAGAGACTCGGAGTAATTTCTACTCCAAAATGAATTCTTTTGAATGCTTATCTTATATGTCTTAGATTTCCATGAGGAAGCACCATAAAGAGGATAGTTTAGGTCGGGAGATCAGTTTCAGGAAGAGTTCAGCCAAGGGGATTATCCCCAAGGACAGTTCAGTTAGGGGGAGCAACCCTAGATGGAAAGATACCTTTTCCATTGATGACAAAGGGGGAGAAATTTATTAGATGCAGAGCACAGAGGCATGGTTCCAAGGGGAGCGATGGTCACAGGAAGAGCATGAGTGATATGACTTCAATATTGCATGACATGACTTCAATATTTCATTAGAGTGTTGCCATCAATTCCAAAGGGGGAGATTGTTGATTAATTGGGTTGGTTGTCATTGATGTCAACCCTTGAAGAAATTCTGGTAGCACAAAGGTTTGGGTAATGGACCCAAGTTTGTTTGATGGATAATGGTATAATTTTTGATATATTTGTATGTAAAACTATTCTAGATGGATAGTGCATGTCATGTCATTTCCGTTGGTATGTGGAACGTCACATAACTCCTCACGGTTAGAGAGTTATGGCCATGTGAAGTTGGAGAACCCTCATGAGTTATCTAGAAGCCCCAAAAGGTCAAAGTAGTCAAAGTGTTTGCAAAGAAGAAATT
>JZKD02S1868768.1:71393-82181 GCA_000966675.3 Picea glauca | reverse complement strand
GATTTTGCGTTTGAACTCATTTCTTCTTTAATCTGTTGCATACCGGATGTCTGTAATAGATCATAGCGCTCTTCTCGCGTGACTCTTCCACCTACTCACCCTTTATTGCAACTCGGTGTTTGGAGTGTACGCAAGACCTCACTCGTCCATGCATGCTTGGTCTGGTTTCTGAGCTGATGCGATACGATTCTGAGTTTCCTTCCGTTTGATCACCCTCTAAAACAAACCGTGACATTAAATCTGATGGGCTTCGGGCTCTGCTCCTGCTAGCAATCCAGGAGTGACTTCCGAACGCCAACAACCTCAACCTGTAGCAGTAATGAGTGCATCAACCATGCACCAAATACACATAAACTATGACTCATCAATATGTACCGACATCATCAACTATACACCTCATGTATGTGCCAACTTATCAACTACTTGTCTCAACCATGTACCCAACATATACCTCAACCAAAATCTCTCATCAATTTCATCATCCAAATATGATTTGTAACTCTTTAATATAGTTGGTGTATATGATCACATACCTTCAAAACTTCCTTAACTTTAACAATAAGAGACTAGCATTTTCATCAAACTTTACTTTAGTCTCAAATGACTAGTTTTGGATTAGTCAATAACCCTAACTTGAAATAATCATAACTATGTACCTATAATGAATAAAGATCTAAAAATAGTACACAATTTTCTTCAATGTGTTTTGTGCAATTCCTCCAGGTTTCACTACTTTGAACCTCTCAGAAAAGGAGTTATAGAAAAAATGGCATACCTTGTTGAATTCTATCTTATTCCAGAGAGCGAACTTGTAGAGCGTGCCCCACACAGAATATTTGCTATATGGATCTAAAAATTGTACACAGAATACAAAAGAATTTACTATAACCAACACATTTGGTTTGACTAAATTTGGATCTTTTATGAATAACTTATGACTTTTTTACCCGAAACACTTGTTTTAGACTAGTTTCAGGACTAGCAAAAAACCCTAGTTTCTACAGAGTGTAACTCCAAAAATACAACAACCCACACGATGAAATTTGTACCGCATATACTTGGATATGTTTCCTCAATGGAATCCCAATTTCACAGTCTGAATGATTCGATAAAACAATTTATTGCAAAAATGGTGAGATGACCTGTAAATAACATACCTTAGAAAGCATCATCAAAACAATTTATCCTCCCTTGAATTTCGGCCTTCTTTACTTCACCTTCCCTTTGAAATTTGGCTTAGATATCCTTTGGTTACCTCATTCACCTATAGATATTCAATATGATCAATTTTGATTAAAATGAGAGGGCCTTGCCTCTTCTTTATATTTTCATGTAGCTTCCTCAAGGGGTTACCTTTGAACAATCTTAACCCACTTTCCTTATTTTAGGGTTAAGCCACTTCTAACCACTTGACAACTTATTTATTTCTCCATTAACTTTCTTATTTAAATAATTTCATTTTTATTCACTTTGAATTATATTACACTCATCACTTCACTTTATTATTTACCTTCTAAAAATCTCTTAAACCACTTTGACTACTTTGACCTTTTGGGGCTTCTAGATGACTCATGAGGGTTCTCCAACTTCACATGGCCATAACTTTGTAACCGTGAGGAGTTATGTGAGGTTCCACATACCATTGGAAATGGAATTACATGTACTATCAATGTATAATAATATTACCTTCAAATATATCAAAACACATACCATTATCCATAAAAAAAACTTGGGTCCATTACCCAAACCTAGGTTATCCAACTTCACATGGCCATAACTCTCTAATTTTGAGGAGTTATGTGACATTCCACATACCACAAGAAATATAATGACATGTAATACCCATATATAATAGTATTACCTTCAAATATATTAAAAATCATACAATTATACATCAAACAGACTTGGGTCCATTACCCAAATCTTTGTGCTACTGGAATTCGCTATCGAAATTTCTCCAAGGGTCAGCATCAATCACTAAGGATTGACATCTGTTGGCCCTTGACCAAGTTTAAGAGTACTTGGTCATACTTGACCACTTTTGGGACTGTGACAGCTTGCCAAGGAAGGAGCACAATGCGAAGCAGAAAATAAGGAAGCAAGACCTATTTTGGGGTCCATTTTAGGGTTTTGGGTTGATGTAACGGGAAAGGGATGTTGGCCCATGGGTTTACGCACGTTTAGGCCCATTTTGTAATCTATAAATAGGCAATGTAGATAGTAATATAGGAAGATATAGTAATGTAGTACATCTATGTGATGTATGAATGAAATCTTAGTGCTAGTAATTGGATCTGTGTGATCGGATGTATCTTAGAGTGCTTTGTGCGTGAGATCAGAGAGATAAGTGCAGGTTGTTATAGTCTAAAGAGCAAGGAAGAAGGATCTAGCGAGCTGTGCAGATCTTCTGTCCTATGCAAAGTAAGGGTCATTAGAGCTCTGTGTTGTAACTGCTTGACCATGATAATATAAAGAATACTTTGTGGACATAGCCCCAGGGTGGGGGTGAACCATGGTAACTATGTGTATAGTGCTTTGTGCTTCACTCTTATGTATTTATCTCTTTCTTGGCTAAGTGCTTGATGTGATTAAGTAGATATAGTTATGCTCTGTGTTGTTGATGAATGAAAGAACATTAGATCTGATATATGAGATGCTTGATGCTTTATCTGTTGAATCTAACCTATATTTTCGTGGATAAGTATTGAATCAGTCTTAGTATAAGTATTCACTATGATTCTCTGTGCCTTCTGTGAAGTATATTAATGAATGTATGCTAAGGAATAACTATTTCTAAGTGCGCTATAAGAAAGATAATCATAGATTTGTGTCTCGGCTAAGGTTGCAGACACCTGAGTCTTGCAACCACCCATGCCTCTACCTTGGGTAAGACTTCATTTGCTTCGCAGGTGTTGCCTAAATGGTCGATACTTAGGGCTTTGTTGGTGCGTTGTTGAGTGTTGAACCCTGGGTCTACCCTTGTGCCAAAAAATGGTTCCATTGTCAAGACCTGGAACTGTGATTTCTAGGAACTGAAGAAGAAGAACATTTGTGTGAAATAAGCTTTGTGCGTAGATCTATTGCTCTAGTGCGTAGTGTTCTATTTGACCTATGAAGCTTTGTGCCAAAAAAAGAGGTCAGATCTGAAGAAAGAGAGGTCAAATCTAAAGAAAAGAAGTCAGATCTATGAAGAAAAAGGTAATATCTGTAAGCTCTATTGATCTAGGTGGATATCGGTGGCCACCCACCTTTTCCAAATGGCTCAAAACAGTTTTCTAGCAATTTTGGCAATTTACTATTTTTAGTAGGTTTTAACTTCCGGGGCCATTTTGAGGGTCCAAATGAAGGTTTTTCGAGATAAAGGTTCTCAATGAAATCCAAAGGCATGATTGAGCCCCGAAAATGAATCTCCTCGATGATACCTTTCCAATGAACTATCACACACCTAAAACGAAGATCGTATGCAAAAGTTATGACCCCGGGAAGTTGATGTACTCACTTACCCAAACGGGGCCCACATGAATTTTGGCGCTTCATCTCCTAGGGTTAGGTTTTTGGATGTCAAGGAATTTTGGCATTCCCGTTTATTGTAAAAATGCCTTCAGAGCTTGATTGTAATAATCTTCTTGTGAATGCGAGTAGCCATCACATCTCTTCTCAGAGATAAGCTGCCACCATTCTAGCGAGTCTTTCACTCTGTATTTTACAGTCTCTGTACATTTCTTTCATTAATAGAAATCATGTATTACTATATTTCTGTGTTTATGGTTGCATATCTGATACATTTCTCTTATATTATTGAATATTTGCGATATCTTTGTGCATTTCTTTATTATATCTCTGCTCCCATTTCGTGCCGAAAATAATCCAGATCATCTATGCCTTGATAAAGGTAAGAATAGTTAAAAGTCTTAGATATAGAAGCTTTGTGCTATGCAGAAGTAATATAAGTGAAATTGTTTTTGTTTCTAAAGCATGGATCTAGGTATGTTTGATAGATTTTTTCCTAGCTTCAAAACTAGGGCATTAATAGATGAAAGAATGTTTGATATGAATAGATCTAATAAATATAGTGATAGATATGTTATACCTATGCATTGAAAGAATGTCTGGACTAACAAGTGGATGCAAGATCTTAGAAAAAAATTTCTATAGGCTAGCCACCATGATCTTGGTGCGAAGTACAGAAAGATTTGGGGAACATCTAAATGGATGAGAAGATTAACCCTTTGTTATAGTTGCAGACGACCGGGACATCTTACTAAAGAATGCCCTGGGAGAAGACCTAGTTGCCTCTGTTGTAAGTCTATGGACCATGAAGTATTGGATTTCCCTAGAATGATTGCTAGGCTTGAGAAGCTGAATATGGAACAAGAAAACCCTAAGGGAGATCGAGAGACCATGATTATAGCAGAAACCCAAAAAGTATCAGAAAAGATATTGCTATAGATGAAAGATACCTTGAATGACTACCAACATGTTAGGTTATCAGAGATCTTCAAATAAAAGGAGAAAATCAAAGAAAGAATAGGGAACTTTGACATTGACTGTACTCTTGATGAAGAAGTGCAAGTGAATATTATGCCAAAAAGAACTTGGGAAGCTATAGGGAAGCCTGCCATGATCCCTTCCCCAGGGGGAACAAGTTTCTTCAGAGGAAAGCTAGTAAACCTATGTGGAAGGCTCGCCTGGATACCTATGATTGTCAATGGAACTTCAAAAGAGGAAGACTTTGAGATCATTAAATTTTTTGAAGACAACGCCTCATTTACCATGCTCATAGGAAAACCCTAGATTGATAGAGAATAAGCCAGACGAAGAGAAGAAGAGAAACTTTTGGAACAGAAGAAGCAAGAGTTAAAAGAATTTATGACCAGAAGGATCACACACTTTATTGAAGAACATAAGAGAAGATCACAAATAATTAATATTAGTACCTTCGATGTCGAAGCTAAGAGAACACTTGAGGATCCGCAGAAGATTGAGTTACCTATTTTTGATACAAAAAGAAGTATTATCAAGGAACCCTAAGAAATATTTTCCACAGCATGAAGTAACTAAGACCATAGAAGATAAACATCAAAATGGTAAAATCATTACCGAGATGAAGCTCACTGGGAAGAAGGCTAGGAAGTTAAGAAATAAAAGGGATAATACTGTAAGGTTACAAGATGTTCTAGAGGACACTTCACAACAAGAAGAATTGTAGAATTGGAGCTTTGTTGAGATATCATAACAACAACATAGAATACTTCACCATGACGAAGCAATATAGTCGTTGGAACCAATATACCCGTTCGACCGCCACTCCAAACGGATTGAAAAGTAGTTATGGGTTACCAATAGACCATTGGATAGCACCAGAATGGATAGAACAGAGTTAATGAAGGCCCCATGTCCGTTGCAAGTAGGTTGTTGTTGAGATTGCCTACTTAACCTATTGCGCCACACACCGAGAATAATTTTTTCTATCTAAGAATCTGATCATGAAATCTGAGATTTACTTACCCTGAGATCATTGCCTTACTATTCGCTATCATCTCTGAATTCCTTTTTCACCCAAGCCAACTGACCCAAGTTTGTATGTTGAACGAGCTCATCATTGTTGAGAAAATTGTTAAAGAAGTTCTAATTGATTTAATGGCTGAGAGATTCATGTCAGAAAGTGGAATGTGTACAAGTGTATAGGCATCGTCCTCAAGCGTACTGCCAGCTTCCCCCTCCACTTCTTAAGAAGGACCATCTTGACCGCCTTCAGAAAGATGATATAAGCTAGGAAACGACTTCTCCACTGTGAAGATGATCCCAAGCATCTTACCTAAATATATCCCACCACTAAGTGGACCAGTAAATCGAGACTTTGTACCCAAAGACTTTGACTATGTTGTAGTCATTGTGTACCTCCTAAAAGGGGTGCGCACAGTTCATGCTGACTAGGAGAAGTTGACCACGCTGAAATTCAGTGATTTTAACCTTGGAGATCGCAAGGTATATAGTATGCTAGCCCTACACAAGTATTTGACTATTACAAAAGGAAAGAACCCCAAGATTGTACTGCAACAATGGACCCATAACCTTGCATAGTCGACCCTCCTCAACGTAATGAAGATTCCACATTTTCGGAGGCATCAGGAAGTAAATGCCTGTGTTCGAGTGTTATTGTCATGCTACCATGGTGGATACCTATGGTTGGACCGATGCATCACCGTGGATCTGATTATGATCAATCAGATCATTGGTCTACACATGTAGGGCCTTGACCTGTAGGACTTTTACATTGGAAAGACCACAGATCATTCTCACTCAATGAATAAAAGACACATATGGAAATCTGGAGAAAGGCATGCGAGGTTACAAGGAAGCCTCCATTGAGAATGCAACAGTATGCTTTGGTTTCCATTTGATTGCAAGCAAGGTAGTTTGAAAAAACAGACCTACACAAGTGACCAGATTTGTAGTTGACCTCGTAGGGAAGTACGCGGAGGGACTACAAATGAACTGGGTGAAATACCTTATAAATTAGCTAGATCTTGAATCTTGATTGTATACAAGCATAGGACCAAGGGTGTGAGTTCCACTTTAGCTAGTTTCTCATACTCATCACCTTCATCGCGTGGGAACTACCCGAGGGAGCCATGTTTCTATGATCGAATCCTTCGAACCCCTGGCCACAAAGTTCTGTACACTGTGGTACTCCAACGACATGAACAAACAGTGGCAGTCAAATTTCATCTTCCATGCATACTACACTTAGTTGAGGAATTCCATTCAGTCTACACCACACATTACACCCAACACTCTTCATAGGTTTCGACCTTTGATGAAATTCAACATAGATCGTCACTTCACCTACATCACAGTGCACACAGACGAGCACAAACAACTACTCCAGTCATATTACAAGTTGAAAGAAGATGACCTGGAGGAGATTACCAAGGAATGGTCAGCAGACCTCCTTGTTGCAGCAAACCCCACAGAGATGTCCAACATAGATAGCTCTAAAGTTATGTCGGAGGTGGAAGTTCAAGATATCCACAACACATCCACGAAGACTTCTTCGCTCTCACCTATGAAGGGAGATGATGATGAAGAACTAAGGGGCACAAAAGTTGAATAGAGAAAATATGAGGTTACCCCGCCTAGGGATGAGGCAGAGCCCTCCAAGAAAAGGAAGATTACCCCACCGAGGTCCTCATCCAGAAAGAAAACTAAGGCCACCCGGACCACGCTTAAGACTATTCTTACCCTGGATGATTTTGACTTCTTAATTGCTACGTTGAATGATGTTTCATTATAGCTCACATAAAAGCAAGAAGAAAAGCAGGAGGAAATATTCTGCCAGATCACAGGTGAATTCAAAGAAGTGCAGTAGGCACTTTAGTCCAACCAAGAAATTTTTATGGCGCCGTTAACAATGGAAATATCAGGAACAAGCGATGATCCCACACAGTTACTATAGATTGTCGAGAAAGTCAAAGCTCGCCTTCAATGAGCTCAAGAAGACATAGTGAAAGCCACCCAGGCTTTGGCGCAAGCACAAAGCACACATGAAGAGAAACAAAGAAAGGCAGAATAGAAGTAGCTTGACTTACAAGCCAAATGGGAGAAGGAAAAATCCCAGTTACAACAGAGCAAGGACCAGTTGCTAGCAGAGAAACTTGAAACACAAGAAAGAGTTCACAAGGCACTGCACTTTGTGATGATCATAGAAGTGAAGATGGAAGATCATCTTCCATAGAAGGTGACCCAACTGGAAGTAGTAATCCAACAACTTCAACAACACATCATGGATTTTGATCTTCACACCATGCCTGAGACACCCTAAGAGATAAGAGATCTAAGAGAGGCCACTACTCGAAGCGTAGTCGACCGATTAAAAACTTTGGCTTCGGAATGTAGGAAACTAAGCAGCAGAAGCACCCAGACCTATGAAACCCTCACAGAGAATCCAGAATTGCAGACATTGGAGGCACAACTCCATCAAGAAAAGCAACATGCAAATGTGCTACAAGAGAAGCTAAAGTCCGTGACCCCAGTCGAAAGAATGAAGAGGTCCATAGAGCAATGCACATCCCAACCACATGTTGCAAAGTAAAGTAATGGATGTCTCTCAACGACTGCAACCACTCCCAGAGAAGGCATGACAACTGTTCGTCGAACTTGAAAGTCAAGGAGCTGATATCGAATAGGGTGTCATCAGTACAGAACAATGCTTGGCAGGACCGCTCAATGACACAGTAATCCAGAAATTTACTGAACAAGAGGTTGTCGCACTGCATTAGGTCAAAGCCGCTCAAGCCAAGCTCGAGGTATTTGAAGCAGAATTGGTCAGACCTGAGTGACTTGAGATGCGTCATAGGTGAGTGTTGGGGGCCTATTGGCCCTTGACCAAGTTTAAGAGTACTTGGTCATACTTGACCACTTTTGGGACTGCGACAGCTTTCCAAGGAAGGAGCGCAACGCGAAGCAGAAAATAAGAAAGCAATACCTATTTTGGGGTCCATTTTAGGGTTTTGGGTTGATGTAATGGGAAAGGGATGTCGGCCCGTGGGTTTACCCATGATTAGGCCCATTTTGTAATCTATAAATAGGCATTGTAGATAGTAATATAGGAGGATATAGTAATGTAGTACATCTATATGATGTATAAATGAAATCTTAGTGCTAGTAATTGTATCTATGTGATCGAATGTATCTTAGAGTGCTCTGTTCATGAGATCATAGAGCTAAGTGTAGGTTTTTATAGTCTGAAGAGCAAGGAAGGAGGATCTAGAAAGTTGCGCAGATCTTCTGTCCTATGCAATGTAACGGTCATTAGAGCTCTGTGCTATAACTGCTTGACCATGATAATATAAAGAATATTTTGTGGACGTAGCCCCAGGTTGGGAGTGAACCATGGTAACTGTGTGTATAGTGCTTTGTGCTTCGCTCTTATGTATTTATCTTTTTCTTGGCTAAGTGCTTGATGTGATTAAGTAGATCTAGTTATGCTCTATGTTGTTGATGAATGAATGAACATTAGATCTGATATATGAGATGGTTAGTTCTTGATCTTTTGAATCTAACCTATATTTATGTGGATAAGTACTAAATCATTCTTAGTATAAGTATTCACTGTAATTCTCTCTTCCTTCTACGAATTATATTAATGAATGTATGTTAAGGAATAACTATTGCTAAGTGCATTGTAAGAAATATAATCACATATCTGTGTCCCAACTAAGGTTGTAGACACCTGAGTCTTGCAACCACCCCTGTCTCTACCTTGAGTGAGACTTTATCTGCTTCACAGGTGTTGTCGAAAGGGTTGGTAGTTAGGTCTTTGTTGGTGTGCTCTTGAGCGTTGAACCCTAGGTCTGCCCCTGTGCCAATAACATTAATATACAATATCACTCTCCAATGGTTGACATCAATGAAAACCAACAATCCATACCAATTTTCCATCAACCTAAGCCCATTGTATGGCACAAACATTTATCACCATAGGTACCAAGAAAGTTCATTAAACATGCACCAAACCTCAAGAATATGAACCAAAATCAAGATATCCATACATATATGCCACAACATCCATAAATCATGTGTCGATGATACTACTAGGAAGTGCTTCTAATCAAACAACCAAGTCTGTACCAATCATGCATCAATTCTAGATCAATATATATACAACATTACCACCTCATCAACTCATCAAATACATGTCCCAATGTGTAGCTCAACCAAATTCCAAATGCATGCACCAAAATATCCAACAAATATGATTCTAACAATACATCACAATATATGTCAATGGAGATCACATATGTACCAACCATGTACTGCCTCAAAACCATTCACTACAACAAATACTAAGCAACCGATAGTTTCTCAAAACATTTACTAAGAGTGTGCCTCAATAGATCAATGATATACCTCTAGCTATCATCACATCAACATGATGTGTCCCATATACAACACGAGATAACTTCACTAAGAAAATACATAACCGACATTGTTCCTTAGTATAAAAATACCTCAATCCACACCCTAGGGTTAGTACCATGCATCCAAGATAGGCACCAAGCATATGCTCCAAAACTCAATCACATAGTATCACCTTACATTCATCAAACAAGCATATAATCATGAAGACCTTAACCAAACCATCTCATACCCTACATAAACAAAATTATACAATCAAACCCTATTGCAACTCATCTATACAACCCTCTTCTTGAGGCTTTTACCATAGGTATGTTCTCTATTCCTCAGTTAGCTCGTGTATGTACGTGACCTTTATATATATCACCTTTTATATGTATGTGACTGTTTCCAGAGGAACGCGCACATGCCTTATAAAATGTAAGGCTTGAGCTTGCCTCATGGCTACCATTATGTTCTAGTTGTTCAGTCTTCTTCATCCACTTATGAAGGTGTCTTGGTTTCCCTATACTTGTACTATTAGATTCCATCCTTTCAACATTATCTTCCTTCCAAGTTACATGTGCTCTTCTTTCCATGCTATATGAAGCACTCCTCATTGACTATCTTCTTGAATTCCAACAATATTGAGCTTTGTGGCCAAACCCACTATAGTTGTAACATCTCATGGTGTGACAATGATAAGCAATGTGTCCCATTTGATTACATCTCCAACATATTAGAATTTTATGGAACATTCCAACATATTTCCTTTCATAATGTCTGCAATCCAAAGCTTTGTGACCATATTCATTACATGAGAAGCAGTGACCATGAAAAACATTTTCATACCTTTTCTTTGGTCTCCACCTTGTAGGTGTCTCTCTT